>JBBGZY010001701.1:0-147500 GCA_037952925.1 Lithobates clamitans | reverse complement strand
TGATACCAGACCATACACCTGTCCAATGCTGTCACACACACACTTATTTTGGATACCAAAAAAAAAAAAAAAAGTACCAACATTTTTGTCCTTCCCATTAACTCCAGTGCATTTTGACAAAGTGCCAACATTTTGGTTGTCCAGATTTTCACAGTGAAGCAGCAACTCCCAATTTCTTTTATCCTTCATTAACAAGAAAAGCACCACCCCCTCCCCATCAGGCTCCCCCATAATACAAGTGTTCAGGATACAATTGTTAGTGTTGCCCTACAATAGAACACATACATGTTGAGATGCATTTTTCTACACGGCATTATGGATTTCTATCTTTAGTCCTCTTGAAACTCAATTACCTTTATATTTCCCTTCTGTATTCCAATTTATCACCAGCGAGTGTAATTACCTGTTTCTCGTATGCTGCTTTCCTTTTTATGTTTGCGCTTTTTTTTTTTCTTTGCATGCCATTGTTAAGATTTTATGTCAAAAGAAAATGCACAAGAACAAAATTAACTGCTGTGTATGACAGAACGCTATGGGGTTATCCATTGACAAGCTCCAGATAAACTTAATAAGGATCTTCAGTCTTAAAACAAAAAAAGAAAAAAGAAGAAAAAAAAAAAAAAGAAATAAACACCACACACACACACACACACGTGTAGCTGCTGGCTTTTAATAAAAGAACACTTATGCCGCGTACACACGGTCGGACTTTTCGTCTACAAAAGTCCGACAGCCTGTCCGACAGACTTTCGACAGACTTTTGCCGGACTTTTGGCGGACTTGCGGCAGACTTTCTTACGAGCGGACTTGCCTACATACGATCACACAAAAGTCTGACAGATTCGTAAGTGATGACGTACACCAGACTAAAATAAGGAAGTTGATAGCCAGTAGCCAATAGCTGCCCTAGCGTGGGTTTTTGCCCGTCGGACTAGCACACAGACGAGCGGATTTCTGGGTCCGGCGTAGTTACGACGTGAAGATTTGAAGCATGTTTCAAATCTAAAGTCCGTCAGATTTGAGGCTGGAAAAGTCCGCTGAAAGTCCGGGGAAGCCCACACACGATCGGATTGTCAGCCAGCTTTATTCCGTCGGCGTCCGTCTGATTTTTGTAGACGAAAAGTCCGACCGTGTGTACGCGGCATTACCTGTACAGGGATCCAGCACTGTCCTCACCTGTCTCGGGTTCCCCGGCGCTGGCATGTTTACGAAGGGAAGCCGGCTGTGACTCCTTGAGGTTTACAGCTGGCTTCTCACTCTGTATGTGCATGCCACGCTGCACTGTAATGAATGGTCCCACAGCCTACTGGGACCTGTGATGTGTCCACAGGTCTTCCACTCCAATTGCCTAGGTGGTCAAAGCAGGAGTGGGAGATGGTACCTGCTGAAACTAGGTACCCATTCCTTCCCCCAAGAAAAACAAAATCCAAAAGTGGGAGAAGAGGGGGAAGAAGAGATGTTAATAAAGCGGAACTTCATACTAAAAACATTGATTGTGCTACACATTACATATTGACGGGCAAACCAGAGTGAAAGCAAATCATCCTGTGGTCATCATTCATGGTTAAAGCGGGGTTCCACCCAAATTTTGAACAATATCTGTATGTATTCTCTTCCTTGCCTAGATGCTGACATGCCGTTTAAAAAAATTTAAATCGCCGTAATTACCTTTTATTTTTCTATTCTTCTTTGCACTTCCTGGTTCTCCTCCCGTGGGAGTAGGCGTGTTTCTAGCCTCTCCCAGACTCCTGGGAGCTAGTCTCAGGCTCCCAGGATGCCACTGAGCATGTGCGATAACGAGCGGTGAATGCTGGGAGCACAGCATTCACCACATCCAGGAAATAAATGCTTGTGGGCTTCAAATGCCCACAATGAAGATGGAAAACGCCTGCAGTGAATAATATAAGTTATTCTTTCCGACGAAATCTGACACAGGCGGACATATTACACACAATATGTGAGTATGTAATGCTGAGAAGAAAAGTTTGTTAATGAACTCAAAAAAAAAAAAAAAAAACGATAGATAGGTGGACCCCCGCTTTAAGGGATAACCTGTAGAGGCTTTGAAAGCATTGCCTATAGAAATTATAGGGTACCAAAGTTTGCCGTCATTTTGGGGGCGCACGCGTTTTTAAAGCTTGACACGTTTGGTATCTATTTACTCTGTTCAACCTCATCTTTTATGTTAAAGAAACAAATTAAGTAATATATTGGGGATGATTTACTAAAACTGGAGAGTGCAAAATCTGGGGCAGCTCTGGTCAGAGTCCAGGCTGTGGTTGGCACCCCATTCATTGCAGTAGGACACCGTAGATGTGCGACTTCCAGGGGTCACCCTTCCTTCCTTGAAACTTTACAGGAGCCAGGACGGGCTCCATCCCCTGTCAGCACTTTAGCAGCAGCTGCGGATGCACTGTCTAAATACCTCCTCCCTATTGAGCCTGAGCGGCCTACACAGACCCTGACACAGTGTCAGTTCCATAGGACTAAGGACTGAGTGCTATGCCAAGCAGCTGCCCCGCTGGAAAGTGAACACAGGGTCACGCCACTCAGCACATGAACCATTCACAGAACGCCATGCATACTCTGATTGGAGGAGGTGGAGATTGTGATGTCACTGCTCTGTCTTTCCACCTCATCCAAAGATCACCTTATATTCACGGAGATAATACACAGCTTACAGCAAATGGTGCCCATGCTAAGAAAACAACTCCCTGTAGGTACTACGCAGGGCATCCACACAGCACGGGACTTGGAAGACAGCAGCAACTTGATTATCACCTTCCATAAGGATCCCATACGTTTACTTTGTTAAAGTTGTAGCACCCTCTAGTGTGCTAGAAGGATAGTGCATGTTTTGTGAGAGTAAGTAAATTTGCAGGCTTGGCGTGGCCAGCCTAAGTGTGTTTTCATCTGGGTTGGGAGTGACTCACAGTAGAGCTGGGTGACTCACAGGCAGCATCACCATGACCTCCCACCTCTTTCCAGAATGCTCTGGTGTTTTCTGGAAAGAGAGGTGGAGCTGCTTGGGGGGTTCTGAGGAGCCCTGACCAATCCCCAATCTGGATTGGAAAGGGGGCAGGCCTCCATAAATACCCAGAGTCAGCCCAGTTGGGGAGGAGAGTTCAGGTGCAAGATGGAGAATGGAATGTTAGGCTGTCGGGGCCTTTGAAGGAGCTCCCCAGTCTGGGGGGGGGTGACCTTGGGCCTGGGCTCGGGTGCGGACAAGACCCACTTACAACCCACAGAGGTGTCCTGGCCAGGAGGCACAGGAGGAGCAAGAGAGGACAGCAGGAGATCACTGCCAGGCAAGTCTCCAGGAGTTCCACAGAGGCAGTCAAGAGGGCTGGTGAGTGTTCGCACAGTCGGGAGGACTGTTATGTACGTCTGAGAGGAGTGGGTTGAGCAGTCTGGGATGGGTGCAGAGCCAGTCAGCAAGGTTGTGTTGGCTGCAGCTGCCCCTCTCCATTGCCCACGCCAGGAGGGCTGGCAGGGCCTGAAGAGGTGGTACTGGGAGCAGTAGCCACATGGACAGCTAGCACTGGATCTACCCATCATTTCTGGTGAGCAGATTTATATGATACTTTTGTTTAACAAGAATTAAGCACATTGCACTTTAGCAAGGCACGGTGTTGGAGTCACTACATATACAGAAGAATTAAACTAATATATATGTTTTTAGATATAATTTCGTCACTTATGTTGGACTGTTTTGGCGTCATATTTATGGACTATGTGCTGGTATATATGGTGCAGTCACGCATGTTTGGGTGATTTCATATTTATATGGTTTTGCGCCCAATTTTTTTATTATTTTATGTTTTATTACATTATTGGTTGCTTTGCATTTTTGGCGCCGTTGCTCATTTTACATTTTTCACAGTCTGGGATGGGTGCAGAGCCAGTCAGGAAGGTTGTGTTGGCTGCAGCTGCCCCTCTCCATTGCCCACGCCAGGGAGAGCTGGCAGGGCCTGAAGAGGTGGTACTGGGAGCAGTAGCCACATGGACAGCTAGCACTGGATCTACCTATCATTTTTTGCTACACTAAAAAAGGGGCCCGCGGTCCCTGCCTGCAAAGGGCATTTACCCTAGGCCTGGCTGAGCTAGTGTCAGACCTACAGATCAGTGCTAGCTGGTCCAGGAAGCGCAAGCAAGTGATGTGCTGGAGGTATTGAGAGATAGTCTACAAGCAAGTGAAGTGCTGGAGTCGTATATACTGGGAGGTGTATATAGTTGTCCCATATCGGGCATATCATGAATATCCCATCCCCATCCAAGTTTATTCCCCTCAATAAAAAAAAAAAATACAAAAACAAGAGCAAGGACTGTTTCAGGTCTGTGGATGCTTGAAATTTTTGCCTGGCTGGGTAGGGTGACAGACGGAAACAACAACACTCAGCAGCCCTTACGGGGGGGGGTTTACCGCGACAAAGTTTTTACTTTTTTTTTTTAGCACACAATAGAAGGATGTAAATATTGTCTTTGAAATATTAAATTTGTACTTAACATGCAACAAAGAAGGCATAACAAACACCACTTTAAGAAATGGCTTGTCATTTGCTTAGCTGAGTTTCATGGCGTTTTGATCTATTGTGGGGATTATGCAGAATGTCCGACATTCCTGCACAAGGCAGAAATTTAAACGGGATGATTATCTTCCTGTAGAAGGAGAACAAGCATAGCAATGTAGTCTGGAACAAATATACTTTTTTTTTCTGCATAGGAAACTTTTTGCACTTGGGAAGTATTAAAAAAAAAAAAAAAAGAAGAAGAAGGGGGAAGGAGGTTTTTGTGGTGTTATCCTTAGAAAAAGAATAAAAAAAAAAACAACATGTTGTGGAAGCCATGCAAAGTAGTCAGCTGAAGTATGCAAATGAAATATACACTTTTATTACCCACTAAAGGATTTGTAAATGTGTTCGGCCAGGTTGGTGACCTTACTTTTCTCACCGTACATTTACTGCGACAGGTTGGCTGCTCTGCGCCAGATCACTTACCTAGCACGTGATCTGACACTTCCCCGTCGCGCGTGCTGGCCAGCGACCCACTCCCACTGTGATTATACACAGCAGGAGCCCAGCAGCGGGCACCGCGGACTCGATGTCCCCCGGCCCCCACAAAACAGTGGTCTGCCTATGTAAACAAGGCAGATCGCCGTTCTGTCAGTACAGAAAGCATGGAATCCTGTGTCTTTGCTAAACCAGTACAAGCACCTCCCCCACAGTAGTAAAGCACTGGTCAGGCACAGTTAAACCTTTGATCGGAAGTTGCCAGCCAGTGTCATTGCTGGGTGGCAACCCTAGTCCCGCTAGAAGATGCTGATCGCCACTATTACAAAAAAAATAAATTTTACATTAAAAAAAATAAAAAATAAAAAATAAAAAATTGTATCCCATAGTTTGTAGATGCTGTAACTTTTGCGCAAACCAATCAATATATGCTTATTTGGAACAAATTAGATTTACATTTTTTTTTTATTGGATTTTTTTTTGCAGAAAGTAAAAAATATTGTTTTTGTTTTTTTTACAAAATGGTCAGTCTTTTTTGGTTTATAGCGCAAAAAACAAAAACAAAAAAACAAAACAAAAAAAAACCACACACACTGCAGAGGTGATCAAATACCACCAAAAGAAAGCCCTATTTGTAGGGGAAAAAAAAAGACAGAAATTGTATTTGTGTACAACGTCGCATGACCGCGCAGTTGTCAGTTAAAGTAATTTAATGCCGTATCGCAAAAAAATGGCCTGGTATTGGGGGGGGGGGGGGGGGAGAGGAATCTTTTGGTGCTGAAAGAGATCTATGGTCACAACATACACTTTCATTTTATAACATCTCCTGTTGTGAGTACTGCCTGTCTGCTGGCCATCTCTTTCCACAACTTCCTGTATTCCCTGCATTCTTTGCAGATTTTGCTCAATTGCCAAGGACTACATATCCCATGGTACGTGTTAAAGCAACGTGTTAAAGCGGATGAGTGCTCCTCTGTCCTGACTCCACCCCTTGAAACTCCTCCTCCCAGCATCTCTGTAGTAAAGAAGGCAGGCTCTGCGAAATGGGGGGGGGGGTTGTGTAGTCTTCAGGCCTAAAATATTTTCTTTAAACATGTGTGAAAAAAAAAAAAAAACACCTGGCAGTGAGAAGGTTAAAGAAAAGTAAAAATAAAATAAAATGTGTGGCCGGCCTTAAAGGATTTGCATTAGACAAGGATCGCAGAGCCAGTGGCAGGGAGCATTGTGTTGTATGCTGAGCAGCGATGGAATCTGAATGTCTCTATCCATCCCCAGCTGGTATATCACCTCTCTGCTGACTAAGCCAAAGTATATGTTGTATAAGCAGATGACAGCCATGGAACATTAACTCTCCAAATAAAGGACCATCATAACAACAGCCTACATGTTATGTAACATTAACTATAATTGATCGATGGAATTTATTTCATTCAGCATAATTGCTGTGCATGCCTTTACTCGAATTTATATTCTCAGTCTCCTACATCTATGGACTTATTTAAGGGAAAATGCAGTAACTCAGAACAACCAGTAAGAATTTTACAATCTGTGATGGGTGTTAAAATAGAAAATTCACACAATTTTTTCTAGTATTGATCCCCCTTTACACATGAAAGGGTAACCCCACTTTTGTTGAGAAAAAAACAAAAAACACCTGTAATGCACACAGAGCTCTGGACATTGGTCTGTCTGAGGAGACCTGTAATGCACACAGTGCTCTGGATGGTGGCCTGAGGAGGCCTGTAAAGCTGCACAGTGCTCTGGACATTGGTGTTCTCCTAGCGCACACCATGGACTTCTGCTGGAACTCTAGGCCTCGTTTCCATTTGCAGCCAAAGGGGACAATAAAAATAGGCAGTTGAGCTATGGTTTTATCACCCCGACTGGCCACTTTAACCATACATGCCAGGCAGAAGTGGTGCAGATAAAAAAATAAAAAAAAAAGAAGTATCCCATGCCGCATTCGCTGGGCAGTACCACTGCCTAACACAACCTCATGTGATAGGGGCCGAACCAGAACTGCATGTAATGCACACAGTTGTGGCTCATTGCTGTGGCCTTTCAAGTGTTAAAAAAGGCATAAAAGGCATCCAGGAGGCAACATCCCAACCATCTGGCAGCTGCCCTCTGACAAGCCATCCACCACTTTTCAGAGTGGTGGCAATCATATTCGTAAGTGTACATGAGCCCTCACATAATACTTAGCGTGCGTGTAACATAAAGCAGACGCTCGTACAAAAATTCTCAGTACAGTCGATGACTCAAAAGTAAATCTTGTTTACTTTTAACATTTGATTTTGGAATGAATAGATTTTCCGGAATTAAACCACATTAACAATTAGAAATTTGTCCTTTCGAGAGAAAAAAAAAAAAAAAATCCATCCTCCTCCTTCAAGTTTTCTCATCATTGCAGTCTAAAACTAACACCGATTTGACCCCCGCTAACAATTAAAAGTTTAATTAACATTTAAAAAAAATGTTTTTATATATATATATATATGTAGCGCTGGTAGATTTATGATCTACCATCTAAATTTAGTGAAGTGCTCTTTATAGGAAGTTCGATTTGCCTCTGTTCCAGCTTTGCTGACGTTGCGTGTGGTTCCACATTGTGCCGGTGGGTGTCGTTGTCGCCATCGGCGGGTGTTGGAAAAGCAACGTGTTAAAGCGAATGAGTGTTCCTCTGTCCCGGAGACAACTCGGTGGAGGTGGTCCACCGAATTGCATTCTGGGAGAGGGTATTTATGGAACAGACGCCATGTTTTGGGGTTCGTTTTCAGCCACCTGCTGGCCCTCCTGGCCGACAAGTATGTGTTAGAGTACCACCTCGTGGTCCTCCGTTCCGGAGGCCCGCGTCGCTGCAGCGCGTGGGTGGGCCCAGAAGCCTGTCTGGGGCCTACCACAGCAGCCGAGGAATGGTCCTGAGCTGTCTATCCTGAGTGAAGAAGCTGGACAACCGAGAAGATCCCAGGGGAGGACCTGTCATGGAAGGATCATGCAGAGTGCTTGTCTGGAGAGGGGCCTGGTGACTCGGTTGGAGGTCGTATCCATCCCCCCACGCTACACCACTGCTTAGAGGTCCAAGTACTGTGTCTGACAGTCATCGCGAACCAATACATCCTGTGGCAGAGGATCGTACGGGTTTATTTCAAGCAAGTCTGTGGCAGAGACTTTTGTTCGCGCTACGTACTGGCTGCTAGGCAAGTGAGAGAGGCCTATCCAGGCGAGCAAAGATCGTGTCCCACAAAAGGGGATTGCATTCAATTACAGTATTCAACTTTAAAAGGATGTTCTAAAGCAGTGGTTCTCAACTCCTGTCCTCAGGACCCACTAACAGGCCAGGTTTGCAAGATAACTGAAATACATCACAGGTGACATCATTTGCTGCTCAGTGATTGCAGTATTCTAGTAATCTGGCCTGTTGGTGGGTCCTGAGGACTGGAGTTGAGAACCACTGTTCTAAAGAAACCTAAAGAAAGGTATTAAGCTTCCCTGCAGTTTTCCTTCTGCCTCTTTCCTGCTACTTCCTTTGTTACTTGGTTCAATAAAGCATTGAAAACGTACTCAAGTGTTGGTGCTTATATCGTCCAGAGGTAAACTCAACAGAACCCTAGACCCGGTGAAACAGAGGTATCAAGAGTGAAGGTAACAGCCCGCTTAAACCAGCAGCTCCACCGAGAGTTAGTGCTACATATATATTCCATAAATATAAATGCGATTAACCGGTTCCCTGTCCGGCCTATAATAGAATGACGGCTGAGTGGGAGCGCTGGCATTCTGGGTGGACATCATATGACCATTCACAGCAGTTTACATGGCAATTGTACACAATGAATGGCTTCCATTCATACCATTCATTATGCACTATTGTTTTGATCTCTGTGATTGGTCACAGTGATCACATGGTACAAACAAGGCCAATCACAGCTTCACACTAGTACACACTGGCTGAATGGATGCCAGTCATTTATATTAAAAAAAAAAAAAAAAAAAAAAAAACCACACGCACCACACACACACACACACAAACACACACACACAAACACACACACACAAACACACACACACAAACACACATCACTTCCCAAAGTAGCACAGGGTCACTATGTAACACTGTACAGAAAAGGAAGAAAAAAACATTTTTTTCTTTATTCTTTTAATTTGTTCTTTTTTAATTTATTTAGCGAAAAAAATAAAAAAAAACCGCCACACACAAACAGTGGTGATTATATAACCACCAAAACAAAGCTCAAAATTTGTGAGAAAACAAAATTTTTTTTTTCATATGGGTACAGTTTTGCATGACTGAGTAATTGTCATTCAAAGTGACAGAGCTGAAATCTGAAAATTGGCCTGGGCAGGAAGGGGGTGGAAGTGTCCGGTAAAGTGGTTAAAAAAAAAGGAAAAAAAATGTACTGGTGTAGTCGCTTTGTCTATGATTACAGTTGCAATGCTTGAAAATGTTAATAAAATATATATGTACTGGTGTATGCTTAGCATAGACACATAGAATTTACCTTGGCACAGTAAAAAATATGGACAATGGCAGGTGCTAGGAACATGTCATTTTATATTGTTGCAATTTGAAAATTCTAAACGAAGTGCTACACGTCAATGTGTTCTTAAAAAAGACAATTCTGACAGTTGACATCACTATTTCCAAAAATAATAAAAACACTTTAGCAGAAAGGGGGAGCTTCTCCTAGTCCCATGAAAATCTACCTTACAAATCCCTGAACTCCTTTACATTTTACTGTTATGTATGCATGACTTGTTGACGATAGCCTCAGGGTGCGGACGCAAACTGTTCTTCCATATTCTCAGATAAGGGCATGATAATAGGCAGTAGGGATTATCGCAGTGAACATAAACACGCAATAAAAGTGGATTTCCCCAGATGAGGACGTTGATGCTTCAATTGGGCAATAAACAAGCTTTATGAGGACGTTACCTTTCCACGAGGTGAAGGAAGCAGGCGGCATGGAATGGAGTGTTATGCTTTGCGTCTATCCATTAAAGTTCTTGCGGTAAAACCAAGGAAGCTTAGACTTCTGGAGTGTATCAATGCTTTACTAAACAGGAAAACGGCACATACAACTATAGGATACACAATACAACACAACTCATAGCTTACAAAATATGCCTACAAATATAAGCATGTACAATATGTACGCATTAAGTAAACTGAACAGTTACTCAACTTAGGGTTTAAGATGTAATGTCCTTCATGGTTCCTTGCTCAGTCCAACTCAAAACGTCTCCAAAGTTCTCAAGCTCCTCGCATCCATGTCTTCCTCTTTGTCCTTCCAAACACCTTTCTTGTCCGAACACATGTTTCGTTCAAAAAGCTCCCCAAGCCCCTCCCACCAACTTCTCTGCTCAGCTCCAAAACCTATCCAACTAGTTTATTTACATATCAATGAAGGGGAAGAGCCTCTGTAAACATATGCTCTTAAATAAGATATCTAACTCTATATTATTGCAATAAAAAGTGAATATACAAATGGCCATAGCAACACATACCACCTCTTGACTTTATAGCACAATATAGGAAACTTCAACATCTCTAAAAGCCTTTTGTCCAGGAAAGGGCGAAATAAACCCCCTGTATTGTAAATGGGAGGAAAAAATTCCCTTTCGACCCCCCGTATCTTCTGGGCAGTCAGACTTTTGTTTTGTTGTTCCTGGAAGGCTGCAACATTACTTTTGAGCAGGGCTAACAAAGTCTTTGGCAGTTTGTGTAAAGAAAGTCCCAGATGAAAGTCTCGTCATCTTGGTCATAAGAAAATGCTCAGATGAAAGTCCACTCCAATTCAGCCACAATCAGGAAATCAACCGCATCTTTCTCAGGCTCTCTTCTGGTCTGCCTCCTCACATCTAGCATGGTCATCTGCTCTGCCTGCTCCACCTCTCGATGCTCAGTACCTGAAAAAAGTGTGAGAGACAAAGAAGATTATATGTTCCTTCCAAATGCAAACAAAAACATAGCTCACATTTCTCTATCTGCCCATTTCTAACTGCAAAACTATTGTAGGGTGCCCACTGTTGCCTTGAAACACATCCACGGAAAGGCATTGACTTCCAACATAATGAATAAACTTGCATGTCTCTCCGTGCTGTCCTGGGAAGCACACAGGCCTGCTTCTTGTCCTGTCTTCAGAGCATGGCACATTTTTCCAAAATGCCCCATTTTATGGCAACAGAAACACTTAATGTGACTGAATCTACCATTCCCAACCACTTGCTTCCACTTCTTAAGCAATGCTGGTGTAGGAATCCCATCTATTTCAAGTCTCTAAGGACTTAAATAAATCAATCCACATGTGTCTCCTGGAGATCATAGGCCTTGCCTTCCTTGTATCTGACTCAACTAATTGAGCTGATCAAAACCGCAGCTTCCCGCTTATGGGAAGTAACAGTGGCACATGTCCTACTTCTGCTTACAGGCTTCGGACCTTTGTCCGAGCATCATTAGACTTGTTTAAGATGGCTGCACACCGCTCATTCAAATCTTCAGCTTGGCCTACAGGGGTTTGAACACAGTTTGAAGCCACTGCAGGTTTAAACTTTGATTACCCTACCTTCTAAATCTTTTGCCTTGCTTGCAGTTTCTTCCAAACACTTGGATGCTACTGCAAGCTGCTCCTTCAGTAAAATATTTCTAATTCTGCCTTTTCCCTCTTTTCAGATTCAATATGTAGAGCATGCAGAAAGTGCAAGCCAAACACAGCAACTGCCCGCATCTCTCCCTTACTGAACCCAAAACCTTTGAGACTAAAATCCGAGGAAAGATCAGAGACTCCGTTACTCCAAGATCTGTTAAAAGGAGAAGCATGTCCAGCCAGCTCCTTTACAACAGACATCCACTGACTATTTCTGGCACAGGTAGAAAGGGTTTCAAGTCCTCCTGGACACCAGAAACCTATGCAGCCTTACTCTTCCTAAACAGTGTACGCAGCATTTTCCCCCAGCACAAGCAACAAAACACACCACAGAAAACAGGTCTACTTCAGTTGAGATTTTAGCACAAATCCCGGACGAGCCCCCAATGTAATGCTTTGCGTCTATCTATTAAAGTTCTTGAGGTAAAACCAAGGAAGCTTAGACTTCTGTAGTGTATCAATGCTTTACTAAACAGGAAAACTGCACACACAACTGTAGGATACACAATACAACACAACTCATAGCTTACAAAAATAGTCCTACAAATATAAGCATGTACAATATGTACGCATTAAGTAAACTAAACAGTTACTCAACTTAGGGTTTAAGATGTAATGTCCTTCATGGTTCCTTGCTCAGTCCAACTCAAAACGTCTCCAAAGTTCTGAAGCTCCTCGCATCCATGTCTTCCTCTTTGTCCTTCCAAACACCTCTCTTGTCCGAACACGTTTCTTTCAAAAGCTCCCCAAGCCCTTCCGACCAACTTCCTGCATACCAACTTCCTCTGCTCAGCTAAAAAACCTATCCAACTTTATTTATATATCAATGAAGGGGAAGAGCCTCTGTAAACATGTGCTCTTAAATAATATATCCAACTCCATATTATTGCAATAAAGTTACTATACAAATTCATAGCAACACATGGATGGAGCGGAGATCGGCTTCTTCTGACAACACATGGAGACTACATGGATCAAATGTTCCATGGATCAAGGTGGAAGATAAAAAAAATAATGGACAGGAGTAAGCAAGCATGCAATTAAAGAGCAACTTCTCTTTTGTTGAGAAAAAAAAACCCTCCCCTATTGGGTGATCGATGTACATTGCAGGGATTGTAACAAACTTGGTTGCAGATTTCTACCTTTTGTTAGTCAGAAGTAATAGCTGTTTGTTTCATTGTGTTCATGTGCAAAGTGAATGTGAGTGACTTTACAATTATCAATCAGCTGCTGCATCTGCACGGCTCTAATGAGGTAAGCGGCAGGGTCTGCATCCCTTTAGATGTGCTTTCCCTTTGGGAGTAGCTCACCAAAAATGACATTTTTGTTGCAGGGGATGCCCAAAATCAGACTTCTGGGAAAATCAGTGAGCCAATCACACAAGTAGGAAATTACATATCTGGGGGTGCTCTGTAGATCATCGGTCTACAGAACATCTCCAGGTTCCCATATTGCATTTTACAAATTACAACAGCTGCAGATTGAAAAATAAAGATCATTTTTAATAACATTCAATTACAATATGACTAGTGTAGCAATTGTATATTCTTTTTTTACCAATTTTTTTCCCCTCACGAAAGTGGAGAAAGGCCCTTTTTTTACACTTGTGAAACTTGTCCTGCAACTTGGGAGTGAAAAGTCAAATGACAAGCCATACCCCTCGATTATACCCCTATACTATTTTGGTCCGACTTTGATGCGAGTTGAGGTCCATAGACCTCAAGTTAACACAGGCATTCCCTAAAATCACGGCAAAGTCGCAATAGTGTGAAAGGGGCCTTAGCCTTTAAAGCAGACCTCCGCCCCTAACACTTTTTTCGGTGCTTATGAGGAAGGGGGGGGGGGGTCTGTCCCTCGTATCGCATATAAGCTGCAAATTGTTGGCATTTTGCATATATATATATATATATATATATATATATATATATATATATATATATATATATATATATAAAGAAAGGGGGGGAGGGTCGGGGAGGAGGTGCAGATAATGGCGCAGAAACACATGTGATTTTACTGTGCCTATGGTGTGTTTTTCATAGGTCATGTGACTCAAAATCCACATCAAAAATGTAACACAGGTGCGTTATTGATGCATTCTTGCGGGGAGGTGCATTTTTGGTGGTGTGTTTTTTTAATTGACCAAAAATGCAGCAAACAAGATTTTTAACACCACAACGGAAGCGCATTGGACAAGTGTGAAGACATACAAATAATTTAAAGGAATGCATTTTTCTTGAGCTATAAAAGTTAAAAAAAAACAAAAAACATAATAATAATAATAATAATATATTAATTAATAATGTAAATTAAAATATATATATATATATATATATATATATATATATATATATATATTTTTTTTTATAATTACATAATACTTTTTTTTTTTTTTTTTTTTTAAACTGTCATTTTCGGTTTGTGCAGCCTGCATTTTCAGTTTTGGTACCAAAATTTCCATTCGGTGCACCTCTATCAATCACTTTTCAGAGGGGCAGTAAGGGCTGCCACAGGCCTGAAGGAACAGCAGAAAAAAACAACACTACACCACAGACCAAGGGGAAAGATCCAGGAAGAGATCACAGATTATACTGCTTTCCATTTGCCTAAACAAAAACACCTGAGCTTGCATAAAAATGCATAAAAAACAAAAAAACAAAAAACAAAAAACAAAAAAAACAAAACAAAAAAAAAGGCACATCTATGTATACAAAAACACACAAACAGTTGCTTCAAAACCACTTACAATAACGCTCAGCTCAGGTAATTGGTGGTTCAGTGTAATTCATATCTCAGGGGAACGGTTTAGAGTTCATTGTCTACAGCTAGATAGACTTTCCCGCACTCACCTCTTCTGTCACCAGAAAGTTCCTTCTTATTTGTGGACTTCATCTTTGCTTGAAAATTGATTGCAGAAAAGGTTTTCTAACAAAATTCGATTTTTGTCATCTTTGTAGCCATTTCCTGTACATCTCCTGCCTCTTCTAGTCATGCACAGATGGATTCTAATCACTCAGCCAGCACACACCTGATATTTAACCACTTCCCATCCGGACCAATTCTGACACTTCGCTCCTACATGTAAAAATCAACTTTTTTGTTTTTGCTAGAAAATTACTTAGAAACCCCAAACGCTATATATATTTTCTTTAGCGGCGGCCCTAAAAAAATAAAATGGCGGTCATTGCAATTTTTTATGTCACATGATATTTGTGCCAGCGGTTTTTAACCACTTGCCTACAGGGTGCTTTCACCCCCTTCCTGCCCAGGACAATTTTCAGCTTTCAGCGCTGTCACACTTTGAATGACAATTGCGCGGTCATGCTACACTGTACCCATATGACATCATTATCATTTTTTTCACACAAATAGAGCTTTCTTTTGGTGGTATTTATGGTTCAATAAGTTTTTATTGATTTTTTCAACAAATATGTAAACATATAAAAAACAGAAGGAAAAAGTATAAACAGTGCCAGCTGCCTGACAACAGGCCTCCTGGTATATAGATATTTTTTTACAAATGCTGAAATAGTGCAATCGTGTGCAAGTGCAAAGGTCACTATAAATAAAGCTTTACGTTAAACCCGTAAACGTGTGTCTGTTGACATGTAATCATTAATTACCCTGGTCTTGGGTGCCCCATTGGGAGCCTGCTGCACCCATAGGCTCAGGGAATCTGGAAAGCCCAACTAAAACATAGATTGTCAGGAGTATTTTTAGTGACAAGATTCCCAGTCTCTATTTGAGTAAGGAGAAGTCTTGTGAGTTGTATTGCATCTAAGGAAAATACAGGAGACATAGGAGAGGAAGATAAGAATAACAGAGTAGAAGAAGGGGGGATAAGTGCGGTAGAAGTCTTTTGGTGGTATTTAAACACTGCTGATTACTAAAAAAGAAAAAAGACAGAAATTTGAAAAAAAAAAAAAGAGTTTTTATTAGTTTCTGTCAGTAAATTTTGCTTATTAGATTGTAAGCTCTTCTGAGCAGGGCCCTCTTAATCCTCTTGTATTTTATTTTATTGTAACTGTATTGTCTCCTTTATTATTGTAAAGCGCTGTGTAAACTGTTGGCGCTATATAAATCCTGTATAATGATAATAAGTAATTTTTCTCCTTCACTGATGTGCACTGATAGGCCGCACTAATATGCCGCACTGATGGGAACTGATAGGCGGCACTGGTGGGCACTGATTGGTGCAACGACACCACATATGTGTGTGTTATTTGTTGTTTGTACCCGTAGTACAACCCAGAAACAATAGTGCGCATTTTTCTTTTTTTTCTTTTTTCTCCTACCTAAAACACACCGACACTAACTGACACTGATGTTAATTAAAAAAACAAACAAAAAAAAACCCTGCACAAAATAAACTGACCCTTGATCCTGACCTTTGACCCTTACTTGACCCAAACACTCACCCTGACATAGATCAAACGTTGATCTAGGTATTGTTTGTATATTTTTTATTCAAATTTATTTATTATTTTATTTATTTAAAACCATTTTTACAAACACTTTTTTTTTTTTTCTGTTTGGAGGTATTGCAAGCATCTGGACCTCGCAGGAATTTCAAGCCTTTTGGGGGGGGGGGGCCCTTATTAAACTGATGGGGATTGGGCACAATAGAAGGGGGACTGGCTGCTGCACTCCAAAACCCTTGATTGCTTATACTGTGTTGTTGCTGTAGCTGAGCAGCGCAGCAGCAGGGACACTACCTGAGCATTTTGCCAGGATGCTCTGGAGGGATTTGAACACCCCTAACCCCCCCCTTATCTACGCCCCTGAGTTGCTGCCATGTGATTGCCTGATTAGCAATTGCTGTTACCAAGCAATTGAACAGGTGTACATAATAAAGTGGCCGATGAGTGTACAATTAATAATTATACATTCCCTGTTTACATGTTGGGTTTTCCTGAGCTGACCTGTAAATATTCAGTTTTTTTCTTATCTCTCCCTGACAAAGAGTTACCTGTCATTAATTTTTAGATTTTACTGAGCATCAAGCGTTAAGTCTAATGGCCCGTACACACGATCCGAATATCGTACGAAAACGGTCGTCCGAGGAAGGATCGTACGATATTCAACTTTCGACAGCCGATCACGACCGTTCATCCGATATTATTCGATCGGACATACACGAAAAATTTCCTTGTACGATTCCAGATCGTGCGATTTTCGTTTAGTCAGTATAGTTGTCGTCCAAAAATACAATACAAATACATTACAACACATGACATCACTTCCCATTTTTTTTTGTCTGTCGTACGAGAATTTTCGTGACTTTATTTAGCTATTCAATTTCTACTTGCGACTATTAAGCGAGAACAGTCGTACGATCGGTCGTACGATATTCGGATCGTGTGTACGGGCCATAAGGATGCCAAGATATTTTATTCATCATAATTTGTTTATTATTATCAATTTAATATGAATTTACTCCCTTTATTATGAAACTTTAATATGTCGGCTCCTATCTGGTTGTATGTTTATTTCATTTTTATCGTCATCGGAAACTACCATTATGTATGATCATGGAATGTTTAATTATGACTGTCCTAATAAATATACAATTACATGTACTCTATGTATGATTATAATTATTTATATTATTTTTGATTTAAGTGACATGCCTCAATTAAAGTCCCGGAGCCTTTGTTATTTTTTTTTTTGCTTGTATGTACAAAACAGGGATGGAGCCATGTCGCCATGGGTGTGCTGGGTCACAACTTGTTTTTTCTATGTAATAACTATACATGGGAACCATTATTTTTTTTATCAGTTCCAGACAACACACTACACTTATACTGCAGCAGGGCGGTCTCGCTGCACCGGATCATGTACATATACGCAATGTCCAGGTAGGGGGCGCGCACGCCCGCTATCCTGTCTGCGCTTTCATCCTGTACAAGTTCGTTAGCAGGTCCCAGCCAATGATTTATGGCTGGGACCTGCTGATCAGCTTAGCGAATGTCTGTACACAAAGCAGAGATGTGACCCTCTCCCTGAAAGCAGTCACATCTTTTAATAAAAGCAGTGCATATTACACATTTTAAGCACACAGTTAACCCTTTGATTGCCCTAGAACAGGGTTCAACAACCTTTTTTCACTTAAGAGCCAGATTCAATGTATGTGAATGCTTGGAGGGGCTGCATTCCCCTAATAATAAATGAAGATAACATTACACAGCCCCTGAACCTCTGGCCCCCTTTACATTACACAGTCCCCGCACCTCTGGACCCCTTTAGATTACACAGCCCCTGCACCTCTGGACCCCTTTAGATTACACAGCCTTCCCTGCATAATACACAGCCCCCCCCGCACATCACACAGCCCCCCTACCCAGCCCCCCCGAATATTACATAGCCCTCCCTGCATATTACACAGCCCCCCCCCCCAGCTTTGTAAGCACGGAGGGATGGAGCGCTTTAAACATTTTTAGTTTTTTTTTTTTTTCTTTTTTTACACTGTCCCTTTGAAAAAAAAAATTCTGATCACTTTTATTGCTGTCAGAAGGAATGTAAACATCCCTTGCGACAGTAATAGGCAGTGACAGGTACTCTTTATGGAGGGATCTGGGGGACCCCAAATCCCTCCTTTGCACTTAAAAGCATTCAAAACGCCAAGTTTGGCTGTTTTGAATGCAGTTTTTTTTTTTTAAATTTGTCGCCTTTAAGTCTTCTGTAAACCGGAAGTGACATCGCTTCCGGGTTACTAGATCCGAGACCCGATCAAAGCCGATTCTGGCGTTATTCGGGTCTCCGGGCCAGCCGGCGGATGTGGCAGCTGGTCGCTCGGACTTCCCGGTGGGAAGGGAGAGCTAAGGAAGGCAGCGGGAGGGGAATTTTTTCAGATATTTATTTGTAAAAAAAAAAAATGAAAACCATTCATCATTTTCCTTCCACTTCACAATTATGTGCCACTTTGTGTTGGTCTATCACATCAAATCCCAATAAAATACATTTACGTTTTTGGTTGTAACATGACAAAATGTGGAAAATTAAAAAAAAAAGGGGGGTATGAATACTTTTTCAAGGCACTGTAAGTAGCTAAAGGGAAAAAAAAAAGAAAATACTATACATACCCATTTATTATTTTTTAAAATTTTTTCATAAAGAGTAACCAGATTGGATACCATTGGCCACTTGCCGTTTCCCCCCGGGGTTCATATGAAACAGCAACCTCTATCTTTGATGCTAATCATACATTTAGCTGTATTTTGTATCTCATATTTGTATGGAGATATATAAATCGCGATTCGGAAAAGAAGCGTCTTTGAAATGCAGGATTTGTCACAACGCCGGGCAGACGGGTCTTCTCCTCCGCAGTTATTTTCTTGGCCCGTTCTGAGTATTTTCTTTTTTTTTTTTTTTTTACAAGCCACATTTCACAAAGTTCGGATTGCTCTCTAGTGACTGAGTGTAACAGCGACCATATGCCGCTGAAAATTCCAAATCCCGCACATATCATTCAGCTTTCTGCATTATGTGTCATTGCTGTGTCTGGGGATCCCCGATGACTGCAAGCACTCGCTGTGTGTCACCGTGTAATATTGTGTTGTCACAGGGAAAACAATGGCATTCATTTATAAAAACTGGAGCAAAGGAAAATACATGTGTTCATCGCTGCAGCCAGTTGGGATTTAGAATTTCTGAATCCACATTTCTATATTTAGTGAAGGATTCACTCCACCAGTGATACATTTTTACATTGGAGGTTTTTAACCCCTTCCTACCTAAGCAGTGGTGGCCCGTCTATAAGGGACGCACGGGCGCCGTCCCTTCTATCTGCGCCACACCCTATATGAATAATAGACAGATTCATGCAAAGCATAAATCGATCCACGGCCCCCGGGGCCACCCCCTATTCATGCGTCCGGCCCCTTTCAGGATGCCGGGCGCCTGAATTACAGCGGCTGGGATTTTTTTTTTTTAAGAACCTAATTAGAGCCATAGGTTTCAAAATAGGGTGGACTCGTGGCGCAGAACATTGTGCTCGGAGCCCACCCAGGTGTTTTAGAAAAGCAAATGAAGATTCGCTTTTCTAACACTGAATCGCCTCTCCACCAACCAGTAAGATACCTGTTTCCCGGTTAGCTGAAAGGTCAGGTGATCCTGTTGGACGCCTAGGAGGAGGAGGGGGATGCACGGCGGAAGCCGCAGTGATCCACACCACAGGAGGAGGAACAAAGCTGACGGACACGCTGCCCACCTTCCTAGATGGGGTAAGTGCGGGGCTTTGATGTGCCGACCGGGGGGGGGGGGGCTGTTTGCGGCCCCCCCCCCCCCCCAAAGGAAAAAAACACCAGCCACCACTGTGCCTGAGCCTTTTTCTGACATGCTCTGTATTGCTTACAAGGTAAAATCAGTATTTTTTGCTAGATAATTACTTAGAACCCCCAAACGTTATTTATTTTGTTTTAGCAGAGACCCTAGAGAATAAAAACTCAGTTGTTGCAATATTTTATGTCACACAGCATTTGCGCAGCTGTCTTTCAAATGCAATTTTTTTGGAAGAAATACACTTTCATGAATAAAAATAAATAAATAAAAAAACAGTAAAGTTAGCCCAATTGTTTTATATAATGTGAAAGATGATGTTACGTCGAGTAAAGAGATACTTAACGTGTCAAATTGCGCACACTCGTGGAATGGCAACAAACTTGTGTACTTAAAAATCTCCATAGGCAACGCTTTATAACATTTCTACAGGTTACCAGTTTAGAGTTACAAAGGAGGTCTAGTGCTATAATTATTGCTCTCGCTCTAACGATCGCAGAGATACCTCACATGTGTGGTTTGAACACTGTTTACATTTGCAGGCGTGACTTACATATCTGCTCGCTTCTGCGCGTGAGATTTGATATATTTTTTTAAATTTTTACACTGTCCTTTTAATTTTTTTTATCACTTTTATTACTGTCTCAAGGAATGTAATAGGCAGTGACTATGACTGAAAGGCCTTTAAAGCGCCTCTCCTTTCACTCCAATGTGCTTTCAAACTGGAGCGGTGCGTTGGCAGGACGCTAAAAAAAGTCTTGCAAGCAGGACTTCTTTGAGGCTCTGTAGGAGTGGTGTATACACCGCTCCTAAAGCACCCCTGCCCATTGAAATCAATGGGCAGCACCGGCAAAGCGTCGGCAAAGTGCCGCTGCAGCGCTTTTAACCCTTTTTCGGCCGTTAGCAGGGGTTAAAAACGTCCCGCTAGTGGCTGAAAAGCACCACACAAACGATGGTAAAGCGACACTAAAAAAAGTGGCGCCTGGGCACTGCCAGTGTGAAAGTGCCCTTAGGCTGCATTCACACCTGAGCGTTTTCAGCTCATAAAACGCTCGTAAAGCGTCCGAAAAAACGCCTGAAAAATGTCCAACAAGCAAAATCCAATTCATTTCAATGGCACCTGTTCACACCTGAGCGTTTTGTCACCTGAAGCAAAATGCCTGAAAAACGCCCTAAGCTCAAAAAAGAACTTACAATAGTGCCTTAAATTCTGCTTCCCGATTATCCCCTTTTATGGCGAACTATGGTTTCCAACCTTCCATGTTGCCTGACTCATTTGTTCCGCAGAGTATTCCTGTCTTAGAGGAGCATTTCCGTGGTCTTCGTTCCACTTGGGCACAAGTCCAGGAGGCTTTGCGACATGCTAATGATAGATACAGACTCCATGCTGACCGCAGACGCTTGCCTGCGCCTTCCTACTAGGTTGGGGACAGGGTCTGGCTGTTACTTCGCAACCTCCGACTCTGTGTTCCCTCACTGAAGTTCGGTTTATTGGGCCTTTCCATATTCTTCATAGGATTATCCCAGTGGCTTACGCATTAGACTTTCCTTCTAATATGCGTATCTCAAATGTATTTCATGTTGATAACCATGAGGAGTATGAAGTACAGTCCATTGTTGACTCTCGTAGGTTCCGTGGGCGCATACAGTACCTGGTGCATTGGAAAGAGTACGGTCCAGAGGAACACACTTGGGTCTCATCCTCGGACGTACATGCCCCTGTCCTCCTCAGTGATTTCCATAGACGTTTTCCCCTCAAGCCTGGTGGTCCTCCGAGGGGGAGGGGTCTTTGAGGAGGGGGTTACTGTCGGGGCTCAGCCCTTCCTTCTCTGAGCTGGCCGCACAGCTGTCGGCTAATTGCCAGCTCCCATCTCTCCACAGTGACTCACCTGCTGATGATATCCTGCTCGTCAGTCCTGCCTACTTAAGCCGTCCAGTCCAGAGGATCTCTGCCTTCGCCTTAGTCACATCTCTAGAAACGCTCTCCTGTGTTTCTGTTAAAGGCTTGATTGGCTGACATTCCTTCTGGCTCCAGATCCTGCTTGCTGTTCTACCACGCTGTTCTCTGGCTCCCTGACGTTTTGGCTTGTCTGACTATCCGTTCCGTTTCCTGAACTCTGGCTATGTTTTGACTATGTTTACCCTGTTTACTGTTTTTTTTATTGTTAATAAACACGTGTGATTTAACTGTACTTATGTCTCAGTCTGATTCATGGTTTCTGACACTCAGGAGACATGGAAGTTTTATGCAAATGCTAAACATCCAATGCAGTCCAATAATGGTATCCATGGGGTAACGCCTGCTGAGCAGGAAAGACCAGACAAATTCAGGCTTAGACAACATGAAACTTTCCTCTCTGCTCTGAAGCTGGACCTTCCCACTATGACCTGAATGCTGAATTCCAGGGACCAACGGAGCCATCCACACTCCTAAACACAGTGCAGGAATGAGAGACCACTGCATACCAATGATGTCGCAATAATCCAAGTTTATTCTACAGTACAACCACACTCTCTACAATTAAGCCTTGTTGGGTGAAATGCGTCTGTAGGGCGGTCCTAGTGCAGGGATTGCTATTGTGGTTGTTCCCTGTGTCAGCAGACTTGGTGAAGAAGAGGGAGCATTGACAATACTGTAGATGGGCCATTGAAGTCTATGAGTGACGTCACCACCCCAGGCTTTACTAGGTATTGTTGGAGAGCTCTCTCCCCTGCAGCTGCCACTGGCTGACACAGGGGACATCACGTGACCAGACCAAAGCAGCCTGAAAATAGGTAAGTATATGCATCATTCTTATACAGGTTAGTTAGCATAGGTGTTAGGAGTGGGGTAACCTGGAATTCCTCTTTAAGGTTAAGCAGGACCTGGAAACATGTTTAAGATGTTGTCACCATGTAAGGTGATAAAGAGGTACCCTAGTTAGGTTGATTGGTGACTCTCTCTTGCCATATTGCAGTTGCTGATCCATATTCAACACAAGTTCCTTATGGCTAGAGCTAGATGAGCAATCTGACATATGATTTCTCTTTAGAGAAAACTGCAGGCCTATAATGGCCAATGAGCTGCCATAGATCAGCGTATATTTTAAATTAGGATTTTTACCTCCCCCTTGTAGGGGACAAGCGACCCACTCCAAGGAACTAATGAGACCAATCTTCAAAAAATGATACTGTATGCTCTTGAGCTTAATACGCTCTGCAGGAACATCTCCTCCAGCTTCATCCTCTGATGCACTCCACATATTTAAAAAAAATACCTGTACTTGTAATGAATGTCATTTTATTCATACCTGGGAACTTGCCGGAACTGACCCTGTAGTTCTGGAATTTAGATTCGGTTGGCAGCTCATTTCTGGAATTGTTAAATCTCCAGAACTCCTAATCAAGGGTTTTAACTGCACATAGGTGAAATTTATGTCAAACCATGGGGTGTGCTAGCAATTAAAGATGTGCCAGTTGGAGACCAGGATGTGAGCTGGGATGTGCTTGTGCAGAAGTGACATCATCCTGCACCAGGCAATCAAGATGGTTGAAGCCCAGCACCCGTGGAGAAGATGTCAGCCAGCGAGGGACCCCATGGGTTTTGGACTGTTGAAGCAGAGGTAAGTATTTCGGAATTTAGTTCCGCTTTGAGAAAGAAAAAAAAAAGGTAGAAGATCCTGGTCACATGACCTGTCAAAGCTGCTCCTCCAATCACATTCAGAGAGACCTCTGTGATATATCACAAGCTCTACACTGAAGACCGCATTGTATGAATGGGCTATAAATCACCCAATCACTTTCACACCCCCCAAAGGTACCACACTACCACACCCCCACCTGATTACCCCTGCCATGTATCCCAGGTTACGCTTTCCTACCTGCAAGCCTAGGATGGGCATTTTGGGTTGTTGGTGGGTAGAGCAGAGGGATATCAGTGAATGTCCACTTGCTGGTTTCCCCATCAGTGTATGAACATGGAAGCAATGAGAATTTTATTATTATTAGTGCTGGTGGGGAAAGAAGCTTGTAGGCAGGTGCCCAAAATGTTATTTGTGTATTACATTCAAGAGTTATCGTTCAGAATTGTAAAGGTTAAAACGCTGGGTGTGTCTGCTGTTTGGCCTGTGGTGCTGCCCATACCAGGGTATTCAAGCAGCAAGGGGCTGAGCCAATGGGTGGGTATTGGCTGGTTGTGGGAAAGAAAAGGATCACACATGAGGAGATGTAGAGTTGCACCTAAGTAGGGTGGCCTCTTTGCGGGACCCTGAAATGCGATTGTTAGCGACCATCGGTTAG
This sequence comes from Lithobates clamitans, assembly GCA_037952925.1. Lineage (NCBI taxonomy): Eukaryota > Metazoa > Chordata > Amphibia > Anura > Ranidae > Lithobates > Lithobates clamitans. Next base: position 123,274 of record JBBGZY010001701.1, on the reverse strand, counting down.
GGGCCATAACATATAGCTCAAAGCAAGCCGTAGATTTGAAGAGGAACACCATTATGTCTGTAACGTGTTGCATTGTCATGTGTTTCCTAAAGAACTGGAGATGACGAAGAATTGTACATTTATACCGTTTATTCAGTGAAAGATGTCACTTGGTATGTAAATCGTCTGGTCTGATTTACTGTGAAGACAGAGTGAGAGTGAAGTCCTACAGTGTACAGGAACCAGGAACAAAATGTAAACCTTCAAATTAACCTTCTGGGTGATGGAAAGTAAAATGAGGAAGCAGCCAGTTCATGAGTAGAGGCAGTGGTGGCCATTGATGGAATTCTGTCTTCTAAGTGGCAGGGCCCTATGTTATGGCGTAGCCGAACCCTCCTAGGAACTGGGCCCGGACCATGGATGTGTGAGGCCTCATGAAGTATACAGCAGCATCCCTCCATGCTTGGGATGAAGAGTAAAGTATCAAGTATAACATGTGTTTAAGAACTGATGGACGTGCGCTATTAACCACAAAAAGAGTCAGTGTCGGGACAGGTGTCACTGGTGGCCGGTGATGGAGGTTTTGTTGAAGGGATGGATCGTGACTATATGGTCTACCCTTCTAAGTGGCAGGGACCCTGTGTTAGGGCCTGTTGCATAGCAGAACCCTCCTAAGTGCTGGGCCAGGACCATGGGTGTCTAAGGCCTTGTACAGCAGCTCCATGCCTTTGGTCTGATAAGTAAAGTGTTAAGTGTATGGTGTGGTAAAGGACTGGCGGAGGTGCGCTATTACCCTCAAAATGACATCATAGTCAGTGCCAGGACCGGTGTCACTAGGTCCGGTGTAGTAGTTTGGTCACCATGAGGTGCGATAGCCCACATGGAAGAGCAAATCATGATAACTTTTCACCTAAGTAATTGATTAAAGCTGACAGCATGCAGTTCCCCTTTGCATGTCAGCAAGCTGATCAAGAATGATTTGTGCTTGATCAACTTCAGTAGTGTCCAGAGGTTAATAGCCCCCTATGTGATAGCAATGAAGCTAAAGTAGTTTGTACTACCTGAATTTGGTGCACATGTTGATAATTTAACTGAAACCAGAACAAATGCTTGCCTGACTCAGATGGAGGAGGCAGTGCCGGGACAAGGTCATCTAGAGCCCAAGGCGAACATGCCAAATTGCATCGCCCCCCTCAAAGATGTATGAGCATTGTGTCAGCATAAATCCCTTCCCCCCACCTCAAAAAAATCGAGCACTAATCTACATGCTTTCCTGCTCCTTCCAGTACAAAGCCACCCCCTGCTGAAAAACAAATCTCCCTTCCTAGCACAGATCCTCTATCCCTCAAATTTCCCCTCCGAGCACAAATCCTCAGCCCCCCCCCCCCCATGCCAAATACCCCATTCCCATTAAAAATTCCCCTCCCTTCAATCCCCCATCCTAGCACAAATCCCCCCCTCCACTAAATTTCTCCCCCTTCCCCCTAGCACAAGTCTCCCCCCCCCCTCACTATATAAAATTTTCTAGCACAAACCCCCAAAATCCACCCTCCTAGCACAAATCATCTTCCCCATCCCCCCTCTCAAAACAAATCCCCCCCAAATATGCACTTCTAGCACACCTCCCCAAATTTCCCCTCCTAGAACAATTCTTACCTCCTACTACCCCCCCAAATCTCCTCCCCTCCCCAATCTCCTTGTGGTGCCACAGAACCTCACATGATATCACAGTGCCCAGGGCAGCCGCCCCTCCTGCCCATCCCTTGTCCTGGCCCTGGGAGGCGGAATGACTGCCAAAAAGTGTCCTTCAAACTTAATAATGCTTGGCAGTTTTAACCAATCTTCAGGCCTAAAGTGTGCAAAAAAAAAAGGAAAAATGGCTCTGGTGGCAAACGGGTTAAAGGAGAGGTCTTCATAAGACCAAAGCAGAAAAGATCACCAAATCAAAGATAAATCTTGCTCTCGGTGCCTGATGGATGAAGTGCCTATTCTAGTTTAGCGCCGTATTTTACTCACTGATATTGTTTTGGTCTTGTAGCTGCTGGCCAGTCTGGTCTCCAGAGCCATCCGCTAAGTTTATCCGTCTTTTCCTTTCATCCCTTCTAGTTGCGGCAGAGGTTCCCTTCCCTCCCGCTCTAAACAACAGAACGGTTCACTTCGGTGTATTATCGGCGCTCGTCACCATGGCAACCCAAGTCATATAAGATACTTTGATGTTCCTACATAATTATACAATATTAAGTTATATGGAAAGCAAAAAGGAGAAGGTGCTGAAAGTTTCGTTCGGGGCTTGATATCTGAAATTACAACCTGGCGGAGTCGGAATAATTGCGATATACAAGAAGAATATACCGGCGGTGGAATATGACAATACAGAGAGCTATACTGTAATATAGTTTACTGGAGACAAAATTCATCACATTTCAGGTAAGTAGTGGTAAATGAAATAAGCGGCCTTGGCACTACTCATACACGACTTTTGGTAAGGAAACTGTCATCTTTGTCAGATACACATGTGGCTGTATAAACAACCTAAAGGAAAATTGATCACGGTTTTTGGTCTATTTTACTTAAAGCGGTATTAAATACCAAACCAAAAGTGTATTATTTTGCAACTTACCAGTTCTTAGATGTGGTGGCTGCATTTGTTTTCTGTTTTTACACAAAAACACCAGAGGGCGCGATCTGAGTGGAGTATGATATGTATTTTATTGATAAAAAAGCTAATTGGCCACTCACATTTAACAGTAAAAAGAGCCTGTTATATGCACTGAGGCTGTCATCAGATTGTGATCCTGGTCTGTGCAATAAGAGTCCAGTCCGAGAAATAGAACCGTCCTCTGGCTCCAAGGCACTCTCAAGCAGGGCGGCCAATCTGACAATGTGGGAACAGACCTAGTGACATCAGACGCTTTGATCTGAACCTTCTTCCCTCAGCCAGAACACTGAAGATGGGTCATGGATGGGTCTTCCAACATGGCAACAAAACATACTGTCAAAGCAACAAAGGAGTGGTCAAGAAGAAGCACATTAAGACCATGGAGTGGCCTAGCCAGTCTCCAGACCTTAATCCTATAGAAAATTTATGGAGGGAGCTGAAACTTCGAGTAGCCAAGCGACAGTCAAGGAAACAAGGATTTAGAGAAGATCTGTAAAAAAAGAGTGGACCAAAATCCCTCCTGAGGTGTCTGCAAACCTGGTCACCAACTACAAGAAACGTCTGATCTCTGTGATTGCCAACAAGGGTTTTGCTACCAAGTACTAAATCATGCTTTGCGAAGGGGTCAAATACTCATTTCACTCATTAAAATGCAAATCAATTTATAACTTTTTTGGATATTTTGACCCTAAGAACACCATCCCTACAGTCAAACATTATGCTTTAGGGCTAAGAGGACTTTATAACCACAGGCAAACCAACATATTATTAGCACCACATCCCTTAGTTGAATAGATATGGAAGGATTTTATGGGATTTTTAAGGTGCCAGAAAATATATATATATAAGAAATAGTGATCTCAAGGTATAGTATAAAAAGTTCTATTTAAAGACAATTTAAAAAATTGTTAAAAAACAATTATGGCAAGTACGATACAATACAGTTTTATGGATACAGCACTTTAGAATGGAGTTCCCAACATGTTTCGCCCATATTCCGGGCTTCTTCAGGGGGTGCTGTCCATTAGAGGAACACGGCTTCTATTAAAGAGAATTTTATAAATTATAATCACATCAAAAATAATTCTAAATTGAGTTTTGATGTGATTTTTATTTATAACATTCTCTTTAATAGAGGGCTTGTACCTCTAATGGACTGCATCCCCCGAAGAAGCCTGTAATATGGGTGAAACATGTTGGGAACTCAATTCTAAAGTGCTGTATCCATAAAACCTTATTGTATCGTACTTAGCCCTGGAAGATTTGGCTGCTGAATGACCATGCCATTTTTTGCGATTCGGCACTGCGTCGCGACAAGTGCGCGGTTGTGCGGCACTGCACCCAAACAAAATTGACATCCTTTTTTTCCCACAAATAGAGCTTTCTTCTGGTGATATTTGATCACCTCTGTGGTTTTTATTTTTTGCGCTATAAACATTTTTAGGGTCATTTGTTATGGTCGCAATTCATAAATTCGTAAATATGAAAATTCGTAAATTTGAAAAATCAAAAATTCGTAAATTTGTATATTCGAAAATTCGAAAATCCAAAAAATAGGAAAGAAAATCCGGGAGGTATTCGAAAGAATAACTAACTAACTAATAATAACTAACTATTAAATTATAGGTATTGGAATTTCCTTTTCAAATTTGTCTGTTAGTGAGCGTAATAAATACGAATGTATCCTAATTAATAATAAATAATTATAATAAAAAGTTTTTATTATTATTATATTTATTCATTATTATTAATTTGTTACGTTCCATTCGTTTAGATATGGCATTCGTTATTTCAGATAAATCGTAGTTTCTGACAAACTCGTATTCGTTACATTCACTAACAGCCAAATTTGAAAGGAAATCCCAATACCTATAATTTATTAGTTTGTAATAGTTCAGTTATTATTAGTTAGTTATTATTTCAGATTTTCAAATTTTGGGGTTTTTCGGATTTTTGAATTTCTAAATTAGCGAATTTGCGAATTTGTGAATTTGTGAAATTACGAATTTGTGATTTTCAGAATTTGCGAATTTGTGAATTAGAAAATTTGCGAATTTGTAAATTTCTGAATTTGTGAATTTGCAAATTTCTGAATTTCCGAATCTACAAATTTGCTAATTTCAGAATGTACGAATTTGTGAATTTGTGAATTTCCAAATTTGTCGATTTGTGAATTTCTGAATTGCCGAATCTGCAAATTTTTGAATTTGTGAATTTCCAAAATTGTGAATTTTCGAATTTCTGAATTTGCGAATTTACGAATTAGCGAATTTTATGAATTTGTGAATTTACGAATTAGCGAATTTCTGAATTTGTGAATTTACGAATTTGCGAATTTGTGAATATGCTCATTTACGAATATTCAGAAAAATTTGTTAAATGGGTTTTTGTTCATTCGGATCATTCCGAATGAACGAATTTGTCAAATTTCGTTAAACGAATTCGTAACGAAACAAATTGCACATGTCTAATGAACGTTCAGCTTGGGCTTTATTATTCGTATCTTCATATTTGTATATGCTATATTATTTTTTTTTATTTGCTATTTTTTCCCCCACAAAACGTGGAGTTACCCAATAAAAAGTAACTTCTCTCTGGTAATATGGAGGTCCCACCCATACTCTTCTGTGCCACCATCTTTAGATATCCTGGACTTTTGCAGATGTGCCGTAGGTCTCTACCAGTTCTCTGGCACCTGGCGGAGAGGGTTCCCGCTCATGTGCATATGTGCTGCACGGTCTCTGCCAACACCTGGCAGAGAGCGGCACCATGTCTGTGCATACATGGAATCTCATGACACATATGCACCCCTCAGCAAAATACTGACAGTTTTGCCGCTGCTAAGGTGTTTATACAGAAAAATCGCCAGCGTCGTTTAAAACAGGAGAATTTTCATAGGCATCTTTGCATTGTAATTTTGCGCCCTTGTACAGTTGCTTTTTTTGCTTAATGTATTCAAAATGCTACACAAATATCTTTTTTATAGCTTTAAAATGTAGGTATTTTATTTTAGGAATCCTGAAAATAGTCCTTTCACTACAAATACAATTGTTTAAAAATGAGGCAGAGGCCAGAAGAGGCAACTCTAAAGAGAAGCATCCTTATGATGCAGTCATGATGCCTAATAAAATCACTTTGCTAATAATTACTGATGGCAATTTGACACATTTCAGCTAGATTATGCATGCAATTCCACAGTGCAAACATCAGAAAAAAATCAGAGTAGAGCAGGCCATGGGGGCAGGAAACCTGGAGTCAGCAGTCTTTAGAACTCTACCTTCTGTTTTCAAGGGCAAATATCCATATGCAGAACGTGATATTTACCTGAATGCAAAAAAAAATAAATGTTTAGACCTGAACAAAAACCAAGCAAGAAAGAAACATGGGTAGAATTGTGATATATTAAATTTAAGTTCTCCTCTTCATAAAAATGAAAAGGTAAACTAACACTCCCCCTATCCCCTCTTGCCCCCAGCAGTCCCCTCTTCACTTACCTCTGTGGGTGGTTAGTTGTTACTGCCCATGCAGCAAGTGTAGAGGTCCGGGGATTTGAAATCTCTTCTTCATAAATTGGTACTACAAATGTATATAGGTGGAGTGTTAAGATAAATCATTTATTGAGATCACACTACGAGAGGCATCCCCAAATCCAAAACTATATACAGTAGGTCTGGACTTTGACTGGGCCATTCTAACACATGAATATGCTTTGATCTAAACCATTCCATTGTAGCTCTGGCTGTATGTTTAGGGTTGTTGTCCTGCTGGAAGGTGAACCTCTGCCCCGGTCTCAAGTCTTTTGCAGACTCTAACAGGTTTTCTTCTAAGATTGTCCTGTATTTGGCTCCATCCATCTTCCCATCAACTCTGACCAGCTTCCCTGTCCCTGCTAAAGAAAAGCATCCCCACAACATGATGCTGCCACCACCATGCTTCACGGTGGAGATGGGGTGTTCAAGGTGATGTGCATTGTTAGTTTTCTGCCACACATAGAAGTTTGCTTTTAGGCCAAAAAGTTAAGTTTTGGTCTCATCTGACCAGAGCACTTAGTTCCACATGTTTGCTGTGTCCCCCACATGGCTTCTCGCAAACTGCAAACGGGACTTCTTATATCTTTCTTTCAACAATGGCTTTCTTCTTGCCACTCTTTCATAAAGGGCAGATTTGTGGAGAGCACGACTAATAGTTGTCCTGTGGACAGATTGTCCCACCTGAGCTGTGGATCTCTGCAGCTCCTCCAGAGTTACTATGGGCCTCTTGGCTGCTTCTCTGATGGATGCTCTCCTTGCCCAGACTAGGTGGACGGCCATGTCTTGGTAGGTTTGCAGTTGTGCCACACTCTTTTCATTTCCGGATGATGGATTGAACAGTGCTCCGTGAGATGTGCAAAGCTTAAGATACTTTTTTTATAACCTAACCCTGCTTAAATCTTCTTCACAACTTTATCCCTGACCTGTCTGATGTGCTCCTTGGCCTTCATGATGCAGTCTGTTCACTAAGGTTCTCTAACAAATCTCTGAGGGCTTCATAGAACAGCTGTATTTATACTGAGATTAAATTACACACAGGTGGACTCTATATACTAACTAGGTGGCTTCTGGTAATTGGTTTGGTAATTGGCAATTGGTTTCACTAGATTTTAGTTAGGGGTATCAGAGTAAAAGGGGCTGAATACAAATGCACGCCACACCTTTCACATATTTATTTGTAAAAAAAAATGTGAAAACCATTTATTATTTTCCTTCCACTTCACGATTATGTGCCACTTTGTGTTGGTCTATCACATAAAATCCCAACAAAATACATTTACGTTTTTGGTTGAAACCTGACAAAATGTGGAAAATTTCAAGTGGTATGAATACTTTTTCATGGCCAGTAAAAAAGTGAATGGGACTTTGATTATGCCTCCAACAGTGAAAACAACAAACCATTAAAATATATATAAAATGTTATTACTAAATTCCATAACAAAAAGTGTCCTTAGGGCATTTACAGGGAACAAGCATTAAAATACAATGCACCATATAAAACTCAGTAGAGAGCGCAATGAGGGTAATATACTGGTCTATGCGTTTCGTGGGGTTTCCTGATCCATCAGGACCCTTAAAAACAAGACAAAGACTATCCATATTATGATGATGTACATTAAACTCCTTCCTACCAATCTTGCAACACAGATATAATCCAAGGCTTGGGGCAAACATCGGGCCCCACCCAGCCCATGGGGGGGACCTTCAAAAGCATCACAAAAGCCCTCTGATCAAACCAAAATGCAATGAAGAATAAAGCTATGTTTCAGTAACCCAAAATGTGAGGACTCAACTTGATCATGTCTCCATCCCCTCTCTTCTTCCCCTTCATTCCTTGGGGCTTCCTGGATGGATCAGAGTGATTATTATAGGCTACCAGAAAAAAAATGTGCATACATGAAAGGAGCACCAGACCAATAGATAAAAGAGTTCAATTTTATTTATTGGTATTTTGCTCAAAGACATCCAATGTGTTTCAGGGGTCAAAGGAACTCTTCATCAGTGCTTCAGTTAAAAATTAGAACCTTGATTCGACTCAAAGTAAGGCTTTCCTGTGTCAATATGTGCAGGGAGGCTAAGTGCTGAATTAGAAGAATTACTCGCCAGCATCTGCATGAGCACTCAGGATAAGCTTATGCATTGGCTGTCTATTAGCAAAATACCAATAAATGAAATTGGACTCTTATCTTTTGGTCTGGCGCTCCTTCCATGTATGCACATTTTTTTTTAAGTCAGGGAGGTTGACTCCCCCACTTCCTTTTCGGGATGGTAAGCAAGGCAAGTCTTATCCAAGCAACCTTGTCACTCCAGATGAACTTAGTTAGCATGATGGGCAGGGATGCAAAGAAAGATTGGGGGATTTTGATAGGTAGAGTCACGCTTACCCTAACGCTTCTGTGTTCTTCACCTATAGCACCCCTTTTTCCCATAAGGCAAGCAGGCCTACTGGTACTCAGTTGCCCCCAGGATTTATATACAATGCTATAGTGACTGGCCACCATACCGGGGCGGGTGCGAACTGAGCAAGGCAAACAGGTACTTGCAGGTGGCAGATAGGCAGACTGGTTCAATGACAGTCCAGGTAAAAGTCAGGCAGAGTTCAGAGAATAGATGTTATCTGGTCCGAGGTCATACACTGGGAAATCCAAACTAGCAGAACAGACAAATGGGGAGCTTGGAAAACATGTTACAAACACAATATCACAAGCATGAAACTGGAGGTTTGGCTGACTTAAAGCGGAGTTCCACCCTAAAGTGGAACTTCCGCTCATCGGATTCCTCCCCCCCTCCGGTGTCACAATTGGCACCTTTCAGGGGGGAGGGGGGTGCAGATACCTGTATAATACAGGTATCTGCACCCACTTCCGGGTACAGCTAGCCGCAGCTAGCCGCAGACTCCCCGCCCACCCCCGTTGTGTTGTGGGAAATACACAGTTCCCACAACACAACGGGGACCAGTGAAGACGCGCAGCGCGACTCGCGCATGCGCAGTAGGGAACCGGGCAGTGAAGCGGCAACGCTTCGCTTCCTGATTCCCTCAGTGTGAATGGCGGCGGCAGCACCCGAGGATCGAGGGACGGCTCGGTCTCGGGTGCCGACATCGCTGGACCCCGGGACAGGTAAGTGTCCTTATTTTAAAAGTCAGCAGCTGCAGTATTTGCAGCTGCTGACATCTAATTTTTTTTTTTTTTGTGAAACACCACTTTAAATCAGATCTGGTCTCCACCCAGAGTTTGGCCACAATCAATCACCTTGCAGGATGACAGTGTAGTAGAATTTCATATTAACCAATATATTTTATGTTATTCATATTAATTTGCATATGTTTTATTGATAATATAATTATTATTATTATTATATAGTAGTGGTCTTATCAATATTGTTATTCAGTAGTAAAGAAATTGTGATTAATCTTTATTAATGTATACTATGTTATTCCATAAACATAGAGAAACTCTTTATTTTTAAATGTTGAACTTTAGATGACCTCTCTGGAAAGTCACAAGTTTACTGGGTGAAAGTGTATAAGGATACTTCCGAGTTTTTAAATTCACTAATTAGAAAAGAAAACAGAAATAGAAAAACAGAAAGAAAAAAAACAGAAATAGAAAACATTTTGACAGCAGTTGAACTACAGCCTGATAAGATAAAATTCCTTAAAGGTAATAAATAATCACTGTCAAGAATAAGTGATAAAAAACTTCTTATACTAATGGTTTTAAAAAAATTATGTGGAATATGGGAAAGTTATATACATTAAATTAAATTATGTAAATAATACAGTACTTTTTTGTGAAACCAATATATGAATGCATACACATAGAATTGGATAGTGAAAAACAACAAGACATATAACACATAAGTTGGGGTTATTGCAAGTTCATTTTCCCAAAGTCGTAAATCTGTTATCCTTGCGTTGGTAAAGTCTTATCAGGACAAGGAGGGTTTGATTTAACATGACTAGGTGCCATACTGTCTCTACACAAGTATTGTAATGGATAAAACCATAGACAAAACCAGTTATAAATAATTTTAATAAACATATAGGAATTCTGGAAATGAATAAGTTTGTCTGGTTGTATGACAGGTGTCAGATTTATGGTTAGTTACATTGACGTAGATCTTAGCAACCGATCATGTTGTACCTAATATGCTTGCATTGTAAGAAACTATATAAATTAGACCTGCATCTTGTAATACTTTGAACATAAACCTGTATGCTCCCAGCCGTTGTTAATAAACCTGCATCACTGAGGTCCTGCCTGGTTCAATATGTTATTATTCTACTTCAGCAGACAGACAAGGAGAATGCCACAGCCAAAACCAGGATGCTGGAGCCAGCAGCTATGACAGAGCAGAAGCGCATACGCTCCTGACTGGAAGCGTTTAAATTAGATATAAGATCTGTGGCAGGTTTTCTCAAATTCGACAACAAAGGTGGAAATACCCTTTAAAGTGATACTAAACACACACTGTTTCATTTACATTGTCTCTTCTATTTCTGTTTGTGGATGATGGCACTGTAATTATTTTTAATTAAAAAACATCTAAGTACCTTTTTCCTAATCGATATTCAGCTGTCACATGACCCAGCTCTCTCCCAGCCTGTCTGCAGGGAAACATAAGCAGGAGGAGCTTCAAGTTCTGTTGCTTGTCACACGTTCAAAAAAAAAAAAGCCTTTGGAGTAAAGAGTAAAAATAAATAACTACTGTCAATAAGCTGTTTTACATTGTCTTACAAACATATATTTGAAATCAAATCTTTTTTTAATTTCTAGAAATAACACGTTGTGGGCAGATTTCTGCCAGTCACAGGCTGTGTCACGCCCCTCCAGCCTGTGTCTTAGAATAAGAGGGAGGTGAAGCCTCCATTAATCTACATGTAATATCCCACCCCCATTGTGTTTAGCTGGTTAATGGGCATGGAGAAGAAGGGAGTGAGTGGGCTGTCATTTGACACTGCTTATACATCCACGTGTGACTCTATATTCGCATGGGCTGCTCAGATGTGATAGGGAGGAAATGCTCAGCATAGAACCTCACTGAAAACTGAGCATGTGCAGAGTTGCCACCACAGCTGCAAAATCCCTAGCTGAATTAGGGACATGGACAGAAGGGGGAGATAGAGAGCAGCAGGATCAACCAGTTTTTTTTGCAAAATAGAGAAAAGGAATCGCATAGTGACTGAGTGAGTATGAACAGCATGTAATACATAATTTAGTCACAGATTTCTATGATGTGGGTTTAGTGACACTTTAAGTGAAGATAAATCGACCCAATGGGACACAAATAGCAAAAAAAAAAACAGACAGGGATTTTGAACTTTTCTTACCCAAAATGAAAAAAAAAAAGTTTGCCTTTTATTCTACTTTAACCACTTGCTTCCCCACCCATAGTCAAATGACGTCCGCAGGAGGGATCTCTCATCCTGGGCGGGCGTCATGTGATGTCCTCGGCTTCCCGGCCATCGGCGGTGCATGCGCGTGCCCGCCGCGTCACTCGGGTGCCTATGCGCGATACGGCGATGTCCGCCGGGCACCAGTGATTGACAGTAACAGAGCAGGGATGTGGATCTGTGTGTGTAAACACACAGATCCACGTCAGGTCAGGGGTGAGGAGACAGATCGTGTGTTCCCAGTACAGAGGAACACCGATCGGTCTCCTCCCCCTGTGAGTCCCCTCCCCCTACAGTTAGAATCACTCCTTAGGTAACACATTTAACCCCTTGATCGCCCCCTAGTGTTCACCCCTTCCCTGCCAGTGCCTTTTTTACAGTAATAAGTGCATTTTTATAGCACTGATCGCTGTATAAATGTGAATGGTCCCAAAATAGTGTCAAAAGTGTCCGATGTGTCCGCCTCCATGTTACAGTCACGATAAAAATTGCAGATCGCCGCCATTGCTAGTAAAAAAAAAAAAATAATAAAAATGCCATAAATCTATCCCCTATTTTGTAGACGCTATAACTTTTGCGCAAAACAATCAATATACGCTTATTGCGGGTTTTTTTACCAAAAATATGTAGAAGAATACATATCGGCCTAAACTGAGGAAGAAATTTGTTTTTTGTTTTTTTTAAATTGGGATATTTATTCTAGCAAAAAGTAAAAAATATTGTGTTTTTTTCAAACTGGTTGGTTTATAGTGCAAGTAATAAAAACCGCAGGGGTGATCAAATACCACCATAATAATAAAAAATTATAAAAATTTAATTTGGGTATAGTGTTGCATGACCGGGCAATTGTCATTCAAAGTGCAACAGCGCTGAAAACTGAAAATTGGCCTGGGCTGGAAAGGGGTGAAAATGCCCAGTATTGAAGTGGTTAAATTGCATCGGAGTTATCTCTGTGTGGCCGGTATGGATGCAAACAGAGCTTGGCAAAGTTTTTTTTATTTTAATTCACCCAATGTGTTGCCGATAGATAACGTCAGCAGTGTGACAGTTGTTCATTTGACGGCAGATTCTCAGCATCAATGAAGTGCGGTGATGGCAGGCTCTTCCCTCTCTCCCCAGGTAGTTTGGTGTTCAGGTTATCAGCGGTGTGTCAGTTTGTTTTGTTTACCTGGAATTTCTGAAGTGCCCTGAGCTCTCATGATACCGTGCTATTAACGCCAATAAAAGCGAAGAAAAGGATGCTGGGAAACATCTGCCGGGCTCTCCCAGTGTGCCCGCTATAGACGGACTGTCAGTTCCTCTGCAAGAAGAAACGCTCGCCTAGACAGATCTCCAGACTGTGTGAAAGATTTTTTTTTTTTTAATGTGAATAGCTGAGAGCCAGGAGTCTGCAGGCAGAGGAGAGGAAACCGGCCCCTATTGACTTCTTTAAATGTTTTCCTGGCTAGTCCCTGCTGGTATCCACCAAGAACACTTTCACAAGTCGGGGACCTTTCAAGTGGCAATCACTTTGTGCCAGACTTAGTTTTTTTTTTTTACATAATGTTTCCACATCCTGGGATTGGGACCACTGGCTTTACTAGATAGCAGAGAATGATGTCAACAGACCCAACTGAAATGACAACGGTTAATAAGAATTTGCTTTCATCTTCTAAAATGACAGAATTGAGGAGTTATTGTTCCATTACATTTTTTCAAATGGTATCATTTAGAATTGACTTTTTTAAAATGGTATCATTTATAATGTTATAGTTTAGAGTGGACATTTTTTTAAATGATAACATTTAGAGTTGACATTTTTTTCAATGGTATAGTTTAGAGTGGAAATGTTTTTAAATGGTATAATTTAGAGTGGACTTTTTTTAAAAAAAAATGGTATAATTTAGACTTGACATTCTTTTTAAATGGTACAATTTAAAGTGGATATTTTTTTTTAAATGGTATAATTTAGAGTGGACATTTTAAAATGTATAGTTTAGAGTGGACATTTTTTTTTAAATGGTATAATGTAGAGTTGACTTTTTTTTTTAATGGCTTAATTTAGAGTGGGCATTTTTTTAATGGTATAATTCAGAGTGAACCTTTTTTTTTTAAATTGTTTAATTTAGAGTGGACTTTTTTTTTAAATGGTATAATTTAGACTGGATATTCTTTTTAAATGGTGTAATTTAGACTGGACATTTTTTTTTAATGGTATAGTTTAGAGTGGATATTTTTTTCAATGGTATAGTTTAGAGTGGAAATGTTTTTAAATGGTATAATTTAGACTGGACATTCTTTTTAAATGGTACAATTTAGAGTGGACATTTTTTTAAATGGTATAATTTAGAGTGGACTTTTTTTTTTTCAAATCGTGTAATTTAGAGTGGACATTTTTAAAAGATATAATTTACAGTGGACATTTTTTAAATGATAAAGTTTAGAGTGGACATTTTTTTTAAATGGTATAATTTGGAGTGGACATTTTTTTTTAATGATAGAAGAGTGGACATTTTGTTTTGAAATGGTATAATTTATAACATCTTGTGTAGGAAGGGTAGGAATTATAACCTGGGGTCTACACATATACAAAGCCGTAGTCCAGTGATGGCGAACCTTGGCACCCCAGATGTTTTGGAACTACATTTCCCATGATGCTCAACTACACTGCAGAGTGCATGAGCCTCATGGAAAATGTAGTTTCAAAACATCTGGGGTGCCAAGGTTCGCCACCACTGCCGTAGTCTAACCATCTGTCCTAAATTTGATAAAAGTTGACTGGACAGCTCCAGGGAGTATAGAGACATTTATTCTAAGGAATTTTGCCATTAATGTCTGCTATCCATTGTATTATGGTTGGGGACATCACAGCATCCATTGTCCGGCAATCACCTTTCATGGCGTTAACAACATCTACTAAAAAAAGGCCATATGATATCTATTCATTTTTCTACATTTCCCATTATCCCCAAGAGACATCATTTTGGGTTAAGGGTAGCTGGGGACTCCAACATATCATGAAGGAATTGAACCACTTGTTTCCAGTAGGCCTGGATTAATGGACATTCTCAAAGCATGTGCCAATCAGTACCTGTGGCTCTTTGACACTTTGGACATAACGGGTTGCAAAGGGGATCATATTTAGATAGGAGTACAGTTGAGCCTCTAATGCTTCCTCCCGTTTCTCATCTTCCGCTTTTCCAATATCCCTTTCCCAGGTTATTTTCAGAAAGAACGCAAGGCATGGGCAGATTTCTTTCTGCTTCCTTTGTCGGCAGACACAACGTGAAGGGTAAAACGTGAGTGAGATCCTTTCTTTGACAGTTGTCTCCAGATAAGCATCCCAAATGGAAGATTACCTTTGTATTCCAATCATAGAAAAATACGAATGGCGCCCATGGAACTTTAAATGAGGTGTAAATGGTGATCAGAGGGTAAACAGATGTAAAGGTACAAGTATTTTATTTGAAAACAACAGTATAATCCATAATAGGACATGAGCACGGATGAACAGGTTCATAAAACAGCAACATTGCATAGTAATCCTAAAACATAGTCATAATATAGTAGTAATACATGTAATACAGGTATGCATAGTACATCTCTAACCCAATGCGTTTCGCGAGCTTTCCTCGCTTCATCAGGGGCTGATGTGCATAACTGCTGTCTGTAAAAACAGATAAAAGTAATTAGAGTATCGGTTATGATTGGTTAAAAGCAAGAAGCCAGAACCGATCATCCCATACTTACTAATGAGACCAAGGCTACTGACACAGAACCCATGCAGGGGTCGGCGGAGGGCATCTCCCCCGGGAGCTGAAGAGGCCGAGGACCCAACCGGAGGGCCGAGGTCAGGCATGGGGGGGCAGCATGGCAAGTGGGAGAAAGAAAGAGGAGAACAAGAACCCCAATTGTTCCCAAATGTACTGCAGGGCAACTCACTGTATAAAAATATAAATATAGAGTAGTATAAGATGAGAGGGTTTAGAAGCATGGGATATACATAATGGCATCAAATGCAAAGTATGCTAGTAAATAGGGTCAAAGATAATAACAATGGTATGGTCATAAAAGTATAAAGTGTATGCTGCTTGCATAGTATGCATAGGGTGTCCCGCAGAACAGAGAGAGGAAGAGGGGTACAGAGTGAAGAAATAAAAGAGAAAGGAAAGAAAAAAAGGGGGAGAAGAAAAGGAGAAAACAGGGGGAAGTGAGGTGAAAGGTGGCAGAAATGAGGAAAAGAAAAAGAAGAAGAAAGAAAAAGGGAGCTGGTCCTGCTCCCTTTTTCTTTCTTCTTCTTTTTCTTTTCCTCATTTCTGCCACCTTTCACCTCACTTTCCCCTGTTTTCTCCTTTTCTTCTCCCCCTTTTTTTCTTTTCTTTCTCTTTTATTTCTTCACTCTGTACCCCTCTTCCTCTCTCTGTTCTGCGGGACACCCTATGCATACTATGCAAGCAGCATACACTTTATACTTTTATGACCATACCATTGTTATTATCTTTGACCCTATTTACTAGCATACTTTGCATTTGATGCCATTATGTATATCCCATGCTTCTAAACCCTCTCATCTTATACTACTCTATATTTATATTTTTATACAGTGAGTTGCCCTGCAGTACATTTGGGAACAATTGGGGTTCTTGTTCTCCTTTTTCTTTCTCCCACTTGCCATGCTGCCCCCCCATGCCTGACCTCGGCCCTCCGGTTGGGTCCTCGGCCTCTTCAGCTCCCGGGGGAGATGCCCTCCGCCGACCCCTGCATGGGTTCTGTGTCAGTAGCCTTGGTCTCATTAGTAAGTATGGGATGATCGGTTCTGGCTTCTTGCTTTTAACCAATCATAACCGATACTCTAATTACTTTTATCTGTTTTTACAGACAGCAGTTATGCACATCAGCCCCTGATGAAGCGAGGAAAGCTCGCGAAACGCGTTGGGTTAGAGATGTACTATGCATACCTGTATTACATGTATTACTACTATATTATGGCTATGTTTTAGGATTACTATGCAATGTTGCTGTTTTATGAACCTGTTCACCCATGCTCATGTCCTATTATGGATTATACTGTTGTTTTCAAATAAAATACTTGTACCTTTACATCTGTTTACCCTCTGATCACCATTTACACCTCATTTAAAGTCCCATGGGCGCCATTCGTATTTTTCTGTTTCTGTTATTAGGGATGGAGGTGGTTTATGTTAGGGGTCAGCTCCCAGACATTTTCTTTGTAATTTGTATTCCAATCATAGTAACAGCTCAAAAGTTTGGAATTTTTCCCAACTTTCAGTTCTGGTGACAATGGTCCTTGGGACAAATACAGAGAGTGAATCTTCCCACCAGGGATACAGACCGCAATAAAAGATCTAACAGGGGTTCCAACTCTTCATAACAAGACTAAAAAAAAAAAGCTTTGACTCTAGATATACTTTAAGTTCTGTCTTCAATTATTCCTCGTGGCCTGCAAAGCCAGATATGTGGTGCTGCTATATTGTATAGAAGTCAACTATATAGGGCCAAAAGCTCACAATACTGCAACCCATGTAAGATCGGAATCATGGGTCAGATCTTCTCCTGGAGCACCTATCTTGTTCTTTGCTTTGTTTTATCTTCCGAGCTCCTTTAAGAGTATAAATCAGAGCGATGGAAATCAGGCAGGACATCAAGTTTATCTTCAGCATCGGAGAGACATTGACATCATGTCAGCTAT
Organism: Lithobates clamitans; assembly: GCA_037952925.1. NCBI lineage: Eukaryota > Metazoa > Chordata > Amphibia > Anura > Ranidae > Lithobates > Lithobates clamitans. The sequence continues at coordinate 106,022 of JBBGZY010001701.1, read as the reverse complement.
TTATTTTTATGCCTCTGGTAAGAGATGAACAAAATGGAAAAGTTAGATATGATCTGAGCAGCTCTCAGGGTTATGATACTGTATGTCACGGCTCACTTTTAATTTACCGGAATATGTTGAAGGGAGAATGCCCTTTTCAATGCTAGCGGTCAGAGCTGGAGCCTCTCCTCTTAGTCTTGCTTTACACATAGATGTTATGTGGATTGTGAAAATGGAAAATACACTCACAAGCCACTTTATAAAGTACACCTTGCCAGGACCGGTTTGGATCCCCTTTTGCCTTCAGAAGTGCCTTCATTCTTCATGGGATAGATTCAACAAGGTGTTTGAAACATTCCTCAGAGATTTTGGTCCATATAGACATGATAGCATCACGCAGTTGCTGCAGATTTGTCGGCTGCACATTCACGATGCCAATCTCCCGTTACACCACATCTCAAAGGTGATCTGCTGGCCATTGGAGTACAGTGACCTCATTGTCATATTCAAGAAACCAGTGGTGAGATGATCGGAGCTTTGTGACATGGTGCATTATCCTGCTGGAAGGAGCCACCAGAAGATGGGTCCACTGTAGTCATGAAGGCATGGAGAAGGTCGGCAACAATACTCAGGTAGGCCGTGGCATTTAAACGATGCTCAATTGATACTAAGAGGTCACAGGTTGCCAAGAAAATATCCCCTACACCATTGCACCACCACCACCACCAGCCTGAACCGTTGATACAAAGCGGGATGGATCCATACTTTCATGGTGTTAACACCAAATTCTGATCCTATGTCGCAGCTGAAATCGAGACTCATCAGACCAGGCAAAGTTTTTCCAATCCTCTATTGTCCAATTTTGGTAAAACTGCAGATTGTGGCCTCAGTTTCCTGTTCTTAGCTGACAGGAATGGCAACCGGTGTGGTCTTCTGCTTCTGTAGTCCATCTGCTTCAAGGTTTGATGTGTTGTGCATTCTGAGATGGTTTTCTGCATACCTTGGATGTTTTGAGTGGTTATTTGAGTTATTGTTGCCTTTCTATCATCTGGAGCCCATTCTCCTCTGACCTCTGACATCAACAAGGCTTTCTCGTTCACACAACTGCCGCTCACTGGATAGTTTCTCTTTTTTTCGGACCATTCTCTGTAAACCCGAGAGATGGTTGTGTGTGAAAATCCCAGTAGATCAGCAGCTTTTGAAATACTCAGACCAGCCCGTCTGGCACCAACGACCATGCCCCGTTCAAAGTCACTTAAATGCTCTTTCTTCTCCATTCTGATGCTTGGTTTGAACTTCAGCAAGTCATCTTCACCACATCTAGATGTCTAAATGCATCGAGTTGCTATCATGCTGATTAGCAATTTCTGTTACCAAGCAATTGAACAGGTGTACCTAATAAAGTGGTGAGTGTATTTCACAGTGAAAATGTTGGACCATACAAATTTCTGATGAATACTTTTTGGGTGTCAATCCACCCAAAACTGATTTTTCATTTCCGGAAGTGTGCCTATGGGGGAATCAAAAGGGGCTGAAAAGTCACTTATCAATGTAGGAAAGGGTTCTGCCAGAGACCCAGTGACATAATGAGATTAAATTTTTTTTTTTTTAAAAGGAACTTTTTAGGATATTCATGAAGAATTTGTATTTAACCTACATCACAAAACTGAATAAAAGTCCTTTTGCCATTTGATTAACATCAAACAATTATCTTCTACACAATTTGTATATTCGTATATTTACAAATATCATCTCCCCTGCCAATGAACATAAATGCCAGGACACTGTCACCCTAAGGGGTCAGGCTCACAGACCAGTAGCTATAGCAATAGACAGGCTCTCAAGCAGTAACCATGGCGGGTGATGTGGGCTTACCTGAGATGTGAGGTTTAAGCATTAACCGGTATTCACCAGAGCTCCTGATGGTGGAGATGGTTTTTGCTGCATGTTCGTACCAGGTCTCGGTCCTTAGGATCGCCCCACCAGGAGGTGAGCAAGCCGGCGTCCAGTAGCAGATATAGCAGGTAGGCATCAAGCAGAAGCGTAACCAGAAAACAAGCCAAAGGTCGGTAACAAGTGGTCGCAGGTATCAGCTGGAGAGAGCACAATAATCTGGCAAACAGGAAAAGCAAAAGCATGGCTAATATAGGAAATTCTTGGGAGGAGCAAACGCTTCAAGAGAAACAAGACACAAGGCAAGGTTGTCTAAGAAATCAGGCAGGGAGCTCTCCAGCATCTCAGGTGTACTTCCAGACATAGCTGAGATTGCAGATTCAGATCTGGGTCTTGACACACTGGAAGGTACTGTACATAGATAAAAGGCCAATCCAGGGAAATAGTTTTGGTTTCCATACAAGCCAAATGTGACAACAACCCTATGGCTAAGTAATATCCACAGTTTTGAGAGGATGGGGTTGATTAGCATGATACATATACTGTATATTGGAAGTGAGAGCTGCTTCAAAATGGCTGTCCATTCAATAGGATATTGGCGAGTGGTAAGAAATTGACCAGATATATCTTGAAATAAGCTGACCGTTTTACTAGGACACTGTTGACACTGTTGAAATTAGATTGATTTGAAGAGTTGTACCATCCACTATTATTATGATACCTATTTTTTTAACAAATAAACCCAAGGCAGTTTCCTGGGAATTTTTTGGGCACCATTCTTCTCTAGGGTGGTTAGGTTCTCCTCTTTTTTTATATAAAATATCTAGTATTCTACCAGTGAAATTCAATTTACATAGCGTGGGCAGTTTCTTCTCCTGAGAATCTCCTGGGGTCCTCTCTCCCAGCGGATGGTAATAAGCTGCACACATACAATAGTAATGAACTTTTAACTTTATCTCCTGAAGAAGTTTGCTTGGCGAACTTGAATTGCCTACCCATTAAAGTCTGATACATATGTACAGTTCAATGTACAACTGTATTTTATGAGAGATATTGTTGATGGGTTGTGGGTTAAGGTGTACTTTATAGCAATGGCGGCTGGTGGTAAATTTTTTTGGGGGTAGCGGCAATCAGTGCACCCACAGCCACCCAATGCCCCCCTTCGGTTGGGTCACAGCACCGCCCCCCCTCCCCCCAGTCGGTCAGTCGGTCGAGCCCAGCACTTACCTCATCTATGACCAGGGCGGCACTTCCCTCTGGGAGGCGGCTATTTTGTTTCAGTTTTATCAACAACAGGCTAATGATCAGGATGAGCACAGAAAAGCAAAGTACATGTACAGTCCAAACAAGAAAAATCCAAGGAATGAAAAGTCAGAAGTCAGACAGACAAGAATTAAGGGCATAAGCAGACAGACAAGCCTATTGATCAGGCATAGGCTGAATGTCCAGCAGTTTACTTAAGCACTGTCGCTTAGGGCAGGGGTGCACTGTGGAGACCTGAACTATAGTGCGAGTAATCACCTGCAGATGGCGAAAGCTCAAGGTTAATCATTGCACTGTTCAACCTATTGGAGGAATGAATGTATTACAACTGATCAAGGGGTGATCTAAAACAAAAATACACTGTACAATTATCTGTGAAACAGGGAAACACTTGGGAAAAGAGGGTAATGCTGCACACTCCGAATATTGTCAAAAAAAAGGTAAATTTTCCCCCAAATGGGAAGGGGTTTTCTAGGCAGCGAAGCGATAGAAGAATGATATGACAGGATATGGGATTACTGAACTTTATTAAGACATAGTTACAAGAATGACAGTAAAGTAAAAATATGAGCTGTGATACAGCAAATATAAAAAGCATAACCGCACATGGGAAACTAAACACATTTGTACAAAATATTCAAGCGCTTGGGTAGAACTGACGCGTTTCGACCCCATCAGGTCTCCTTCAGAGGATCTGTATGAGCAATCACATGTGTGTAGCCATTTCTCCTGAACCTGAGGTCCTCTAAATTAGGATTTTTTTCCCCTCACCTGTCGGGTTCTTTTCCTTCTTTCTTCCTGTATTCTCCCCTTTTCAAGTTTTTCCTCCTCATTTCTTTTCCCTTTTACCTATTAAGTTCCACTAACATGCCCGCTGACATATAGGTACTTTTGGACACCTCTCCATTTTGAGCCATTCCCATTCATTATTCCTATCTTCCTTTATATTACCCAATAAATATCCTTTAGCCGCTGGTTACAACAATCAGATATAACAGCCAAATCCAAATAAAACTACACATACTACATTTATCAATCCCTATATACATCCTATACTTTCTATCCGTGCTTCTTTAGCAAGCACTGACGGTGCTGTTATTTGATGTTCTGATTGTAGGTGCTGCTTGCTCGCCCTCACGCCCCTCACCGATCTTAGGGAATTTTTCCACAATTGCAACTCTCCGCAAGTCTCGCAGTTGTGCTTGGCCTTCTCCGGCGATGTGTCGGCTAGCCGGGGACCCCTGCCGGTACCGGGTAGTGGGAGTTTTAGAGGACCTCAGGTTCAGGAGGAATGGCTACACCCATGTGATGGGTAACTATGCCTTAAGATGTTCACTAGTTTTTACATTGATTACTTACAACTGTTTATGTATGGTTATATTGATGTGTTTTTATACATGCAAATTTCCCTACAGCGCATACATATCCTCTGAAGAAGACCCGATGGGGTCGAAACGCATCAGAATCTATCCAAGCGCTTGAACATTTTGTACAAATGTGTTTAGTTTCCCATGTGCGGTTATGCTTTTTCACATATCTCCTGTACCACAGCTCATGTTTTTACTTTACTGTCAATCTTCAAACTATGTCTCAATAAAGTTCGTAATCTCATACCCAGTGTTATCATTCTCCCATCGCTTTGCTGCCTAGAAAACCCCTTCCCATTTGGGGGACAATTTTCCTTTTTTTCCCATAATTCCCAAATCCCCATCCAAGTTTGATCCCCTCAAATAAAAGAACAAAACAAAGCTATGGCCTGGTCTGTGTCCCTGAATGACTGAGAAAAGGTTGTTGGGCTGGGCAGGGTGACAGGTGAACCACAACATTCAGCAACCCCTACAAGGGCATGGCTACAGGTGATTAGGCATAGGCTGAATGTGCAGCAATCTACTTAAGCACTTTCGATTAGGGCAGGGGTGCACCATGGAGACCCGAGCTGCAAAGCAAGTAATGACATGCAGATTGCTAAAGCTCAAGGTTAATCATTACACTCTTCAGCCTATAGTAAAAATTAATGTCTTACAACTGAATCAGAAAAAGGTTCTGGCAAGGAAAATCGTTCGAGGCAGGATTGCTATGGATGCACAGCGAAGCAATGATAAGATTTTTTTGTCATAGACAATGCGAAAAGGGTTACCCAGACATTGCATCTTTTCGTTATGGAGGCAAAAGGGAACCAGGGAGGTGATAGATCCTGGTGCAACCATGTCTTTTGGGGGCAAGGAACAACAGCAATTGCTCAAACCTGTCCGATCGATTGCCTGACCCCCAAGAACTGTCGCCTGATCGGAGTCTCCTGCTGCAGCAGACGTGAAGCTGTGATCTAAAACATCCATCACTGATCATCGATCATCTCATGTCTGCTGCCAACTTTAAAATTTCACGTCTTCTATCAAAAGATTTTGTCATTACTGCTTGAGTTCCATATTCCGCTCTTTTCTTGTTGGTGAGACTTTGATAACAATCTTTGGAAAAGCCAGCATGTTCTCTCGACGTTCAGGCATCAATGAGAGCTCAAGTGTTAAAATGACCTTCCCGGGGGGTCCCTTCGTCATGTTCCACCATCTAAATGACAAAGAAAAGTGCATTTTATCAATAGAAATTCTCGCTCTCCTTTGTTGTGTATTGAATGATGAAAAATGTCTTTTTCTCGCTATCTTTTGTTCTGGCTGTCGAGATATACTGCTCCTTTTGTTCCAGAACGATGTGATTTATAATGGAAATGACTAGATAATTATGTTACTTGTCAAAAGGTATCTTCGTGCGCACATAATCTGCTGTATACTTCCCTCAGATTGGTGGGAAGTTGAGATATAATTGCATCCAATCGCCCCGTACCATTACATTGACAATGTAATCAAATGATATCTTAGTAATTGCTCACACAGATATGGAGAAGCCTGTTCACAGAGATATAAAGCAGACATTGTTTCCTAAAGTCCTCTGGGGATTTTTTTTTTCTAAGGTGATAAGATACTAATACATTTATATGTCAGAAATAAGATATCTTTTGTTTAGAGATGCGTGCTGTTTGTATTACTTGTCCCCGGCAGTATTTATATAGTTTTAAATATATAGCATTTTGTATACATTTATATATTGTTTTTTTTCTATTGTATTCCGGGCTTGTTTTATTTATTTTTTAGGCAAGTATAAAATATTGCAGATGTATTTTACTTATTGTATGCAGTGGCGACTGGGGTCCCTAGCTGTCTTGGCACCACGGCTTCCACCCGGTGTTCTATCGATTAGTGCCTGCGCATGACGTCACCATAGCGCATGCGCATATCCTAGGAGGATTTTTTCAACGGGAAATACTATTTCACAGGCACAATTGAAAGCTATGCAAAGAGTGGAGGGACAGTTGTCAGATTGACCCTCCCTGTTGCAGGGCGGGTTGTGGGTGTGTTGAAGGGTGGGTATTATCTGTGTTGATCAGGAAAACAGCTGGAGTGCCCTTCTGTTCTGCGCATGCTTGGGCACTTTTCGACGAAGGGCACAAATCGACAGAACACTGGCCTTCTTTATCGGGTGCAGGACAGTGTGTGTCCAGCGTTTCGGCTCTCGTTGTAGTCTTGGTGGCGGGGTCCGGGTCTGTCTAAGCTGATCACTGTCTTTGGGTACCGCTCGACTGGCAGCAGTGGCAGCCTGTAATGCAGGGTGCAGGGGAGCCGCTCCCCTGATCTATGTGTCCAGCCCCCTAATCACAATGCAGGGCACCGGACGCATAGATTTCAATGGGGTTTTTCGTTTTTTGGAAGCACATGATTAGAGCCTGAGGATCTAATTGGCTTCAAAAAAGGATGGGCTCGGGACGCAGAGCACTGCGCCCTGAGCCCACCCAGTTGTGAATTATTATTCGCTATTGTCTTCCTGATTCTCCTCCCAGCCAGGAAGCGGGTCCTGACACCCAATTGGCCGGGAGTCTTAAGCCTCGTACACACGGTACGATTGTTGGCAGGGGATTGTCTGTTGACAGACTGTTGTCCTAAAATCTTACCTCCTTTTGACAATTGTCCAATTTTCCGCCAACAGATGTTGGATGGCAGGCTAGTAAATTTTCGGCAGACAGCGGTTTGACCTCAAATTTTCGTATGGTCAGTACACAAAAGTCAAAAGTACAACCACGCATGCTCGAAATCAATGCTCACCAAACACGAAATTGGCAAAAGGGGCCCAAAGGGTGGCGCTCAAGAGCTGAAATTCCTCGTAGTACGTCACTACGTTCGTGTTTGTGGCGCGGCAATTGTGTACCGTTAGTATGCAAGACAAGACCCTGGCACACGCCCTTTTGACAAAAATCAGACGCTCGGTTGGCCAACAATCGTACCGTGTGTACGAGGCTTTAGGACACCCGGCCAATCGGGTCTCAGGACAAACTTCCTGTTCGGCCGGGAGGAGAATCAGGAAGACAATAGCATATATTCATTTGCAACCGAGTGGGCTCAGGGTGCAGTGCTCTGTGTCCTGAGCAGTGGCGGCGCCCCCATCCATGCGCCTGGCTCCTTTCAGGACGCCGGACGCATTGATTACTATGGCGGGGGTGGGAGGGGGTGCTACTTTTTGAAGCACCTGATTAGAGCCAGAGGCTCTAATAGGCTTCAAAATAGGGTGGGCTTGAGGCGGAGAGAGAGTGCACCCTGATCCCACCCAATTGTGTGACGGTAGCAAATTAATTTTCGCTATTTTCACACTAACCTTCCTCCCCGCCAATCAGGAGGCAGGGCGTCAGACCTGTTTCGTGTTTGGCCAAAGCGCCAGGCCACCCTATTGGATGCCTGGCGCTTAGGAAGAGGAGCGGAGGAGACATACCCTGGAGCCGAGGACGCTGCCGCTCTGAGAGGAGCTGCTGCCTGGCGGTAAGTGCAAGGGGGTCTGTCTGTCAGAGCCACGCGTGTGGGGGTGCTGCCAGAACCACAAGCCCCGCGAGTGAGGGCGGGTCAGTGGGCACAGTGGCTGCATATGATGGGCACAGGTGGCTGCATATAATGGGCACAAGTGGCTGCATATACTGGGCACAAGTGGCTGCATTTGACGGGCACAAGCGGCTGTATATGATGGGCACAAGTGGCTGCATATGATGGGCACAAGTGGCTGCATTTGATGGGCACAGTGGCTGCATGTGATGGGCACAATGGCTGCATATGATGGGCACAAATGGCTGCATTTGATGGGCACAAGTGGCTGCATATGATGGGCACAAGTGGCTGCATTTGATGGGCACAATGGCTGCATATGATGGGCACAATGGCTGCATATACTGGGCACAAGTGGCTGTATTTGACGGGCACAAGCGGCTGCATTTGATGGGCACAAGTGGCTGCATATGATGGGCACAAGTGGCTGCATTTGATGGGCACAATGGCTGCATATGATGGGCACAAGTGGCTGCATTTGATGGGCACAAGTGGCTGCATATGATGGGCACAAGTGGCTGCATTTGATGGGCACAGTGGCTGCGTTTGATGGGCACAGTGAGACTGCAATTAATGGGGGGTTCAATATTTTTCAGTTTGCACCCCCCCCAAAAAGATTTTGAGCACCAGCCGCCACTGGTCCTGAGTCCACCTTTTTTTGAAGCCAATTAGAGCCTGGATATGATTTAAAGCAAAAAGTAAAAAATATTGTTGTTTTGTTCAAAATTGTTTATAGCACAAAAAATTTAAACTGCAGAGGTGATCAAATACCACCAAAAAGAAAGCTCTATTTGTGGGGGGGAAAAGGGCATAAACGTGATTTACCTACAGCGTTGCATGACCGCGCAATTGTCCGGTAAAATAACGCAGTGCCACATCGCAAAAAAAATAGGCTGGTCAGGAAGGGGAGGTAAATCTACCAGAGGTCATGTGGTTAACACAGCTTTAAGGACTTTTATGTTTCAGTACAAATCATCACGTCAACCTTCTTGTATGGGTTTTAGGTTTACACTGAGTGCCCTAGCAGCGCTTCACTCGATGATACAAAACCCACTCTAGTAAGTTAATTAGTTTCTAAATAAAGTGTCAGTAGACAGGGAGTACTCCTGCAGGAACATTCGATTATAAGAGATAATAATATTAGACAATATGGAGGTGGGCAGCTGCAGGGAGAGCATTAGGGTGTAATCCGCTCTAGGGAAGAGACTGCTGGAGTGTACAATATATATCACACAGCTATATAAACGCCCATATATATGTGTAATGAATGGAATATTATGTGTGACCATTGCAGATTAAATTAAAGGAATAACTTACTTTTATTAAAGACACCAATTATATGATACAGTTTTCACTAGCAGTATAATAAAATATTTATTACATGATTTTTTTTTTTTTTTTTTTGCAAGCTTGATTTGGTAGAATTTTATCTGTTACAAGAAGCTGGATTAACAGCCACAAAAAATTCGAATTTATTCAATTTTTATATACTGATGACCACTATATGCATCATGAATAAAGTGCAGGCAACCTTTGCATGTCTTCATATCAGTTCCTTTGTGCCTGGGGAGGACCCTGGCTTCTAAGCTTAAAGCATAAGTAAAGTGAAAAAAAAAAAAAAAAATTTAGAAATATGCTTCAAGCTTCAATACTATTTTTTTTTTAACATTCTTTGTATGTTTAGTTGCCATAAATACGTTTGCATAAATGTGTTTTTTTTTTATGCCCGTCTGTACATTTCATTCTGCTCTCTAAATCTTTCTTTGTAACCCATTCAGAAGGTCTACAAGTGTAAATGATGATGGGTGAAAAAGTCTGAGTAAAAGAACACATCCCAGACATCCCTTTAGACGAGCATGCTCCTCCCTGCTGGCCGAAGGATGGTACAGACTTTAGCTGTGCTGTACTAATCAGTTGTTTGATTATTGTTCCAAAAGCAATACTGAAAGAACAGGGGTAGGCGATTCATTTTCCCAAGGGGCCACATAAGGAACTGCGATTGTTGAGGAGGGTTAAACTTAATTCTACTGAATATTAATTTTGAACCTGGGAAGGTCTGTAAGTAGGTAAACGTGTAGAAAAAAAACACCTGGTGTCGGGAATAATAGGCAGAACTGCGTGCGAAATAGGTCTTTTTTCAGATGGGCGGTCGGTGGGTGATGAAAACAGGCGGCTGAGCCGCAGTTTTACTGCCTCCCAGCCGCCCACCCGAACTGTAAAATAGGAGCCAGATGGGGCTGTTCGCATGCCAAGGCCATGGCATTTTTACCTTGGGCTGCAGAGTTTGACACGTGGCACCGCTTGTCAAACTCACCCATTGAGTTCAGTAGGGCCTTGCTGCAACCGCATGCAATGCACATGATTGCAGAGCTGTAGTGCAGCAATATAGGGTTAAATCAGGCAGTGAGGAGGTGATATAACACCTCCTCACTGCCTGTCAACTGCCCTCTGAAAAGCACTGTGAGTGGAAGGAGAGAGCCTGGGATCAGTACAGCTGGGATTTCTGCAGATCCTGGCCTGGAGTGAAGAACAGGTGCACAGTTCCTGGTATTTGCAGCGTGCATGCGCTGACACAGGGAGAACTTGGCCAGGTAGCAGAGTGGTAGGAAAGCATTGGGATATCTCCTAGGCCAGTGATGGCGAAACCTTGGCATGCCAGATGTTTTGGAACTACATTTCCCATGATGCTCACCTACACTGCAGAGTGCATGAGCATCATGGGAAATGTAGTTCCAAAACATCTGGGGTGCCAAGGATCGGCATCACTGTCCTAGACAATGCTCTCCCATCAGAACTGAGCCTCCCCGCTGTACAGATCAGCTCCTCAGGCTCCCTCCTTCCAGTTCTTGCAGCTCTCCATCTGTCAGCGTGCCTCTCTGAGCCTGTCAGCTTTCTCAGTGAGGAAGCTGACAAGCTCAGATAGGCATGCTGACTGTGGAGGCATTGAGGGCTGTATAGCGACAGAAAAAGGACCAGATGTGGCCCTGGGCAACAATTTGCCCAAGTCTGTGATAGAATGTATTCAAGCATCTGATGGGCAGATTGTATAGCTAAAATCAACGCCGGCTAGCTCTCTCTCTCTGTAACATGCACGTCTAAAGGGTGACTGGGGATGTGTTCTTTCACTCTGGCTTAGAGGGAACAAGAGTACACTGACTGGGGGAGATGCAAGGTACCATGGGAGATGTAATTTTGCATTGGTCCTCCAGGGGCTGTTATGAAAAAACAGCAGCTAAATCTACAGGGGTGTACTGAGAGCAAGAGTTTGCACTGATTTTCAAAGTAGGAAAAAATATGTTAACAATATTAATACAGGGTTTTGATGAATGCTCAATATTAATACTTAAAGGAGTTCTAAAATCTCAGGGCTTTTTACCTTATTGCATTCTATGCATTAAAGTGAAAAACCTTCTATGCTGCAGCTGCCCCCCCAGAGCCCCCCTTTTACTTACCTGAACCAGATCGTTCCAGCGACGAGCACAAGCCCAGCGACTTCAGACAGTGTCTCAGGTCCTCATTGGATAGACTGGTAGCAGCAGAAGCCATTGGCTCCCGCTTCTGTCAATCAAATCCAGTGACATAGAAGCCGGGGGGGGGGGGTGGCGCTGTCTGAGTCAATGGATGCAGCAGCCAAACTTATGGAGTGAGCCTACGTGGGTCCCCCCCATGGGCAGCGGCTCTCTATGGGGGGCAACCAATAAACAGGAGGGGCCAGGAGCGCCGCCGGGGGACCCCAGAAACCCCAGAAGAGGAGGTAGCTCTGTGCAAATCCCTTGCACAGAGGAGGTAAGTATGACATGTTTGTTATTTAACCACTTGCCGCCCACCATATAGCAAAATGAAGTCGGCAAAGTGGCTGTGTTATACTGACCGGACGTCATATGATGTCTTTCAGGATAAAAAGCCGCTGCGCGCCCCCCGGGGGCACGCATCACGGCGATCGGTGGTGTGGTGTGTCAGTCTGACACACCGCAACTCCGATCTAGGTAAAGAGTCTCTGACGGAGACTCTTTACCACGTGATCAGCCGTGTCCAATCACAGCTGATCACAGTGTAAGCAGGAAGAGCCGTTGATCGGCTTTTCCTCACTCGCGTCTGTCAGACGCGAGTAGAGGAGAGACGATCGACAGCTCTCCTGACAGGGGGGGTCTGTTCTGTACTGATTGATTATCAGTGCAACCCCTCCTCCCAAGGATGCCCGCACTAGACCATGAGGGACGCCACCAGGACCATCAGGGATGCCCACCACTAGTCACCACCAGGTATGCCACCCATGGCCACCAAGGATGCCAATCAGTGCCCACAATGGATGCCAATCAGTGCCAAACAATAATTCCTGCCAATCAGTGATACCATCCATTAGTTTACATCAGTGCCACCTATCAGTGCCCATCCATGCCCATCCGTGCCACCTATCAGTGTCCATCAGTGCCGCCTTTCAGTGCCCATCAGTGCCACCTTTCAGTGCCCATCAGTGCCACCTATGTGTATACATCAGTGCTGCATATCAGTGCCAGCTATCAGGGCCCCATCAGTGCCGCCTTTCAGTGCCCATCAGTGCCACCTATGTGTACACATCAGTGCTGCATATCAGTGCCCCATTAGTGCCGCCTTTCAGTGCCCATCAGTGCCACCTATGTGTATACATCAGTGCTGCATATCAGTGCCAGCTATCAGTGCCCCATCAGTGCCACCTATGTGTACACATCAGTGCTGCATATCAGTGTCAGCTATCAGTGCCGCATATTAGTGCCCATCATTAGTGCCTATAAGTGCCACCTCATCAGTGCCGCCTTATCAGTGCCCATCAGTGAAGGAGAAAATTTACTTATTTACAAAATTTTGTAACAGAAACAAAAAAAATGTTTTTTTTTTTCAAAATTTTCGGTCATTTTTTTTTTTTGTTTAGCAGAAAATAAAAATCCCAGAGGTGATCAAATACCACCAAAAGAAAGCTCTATTTGTGGGAACAAAATGATAAAAATTTAGTTTAAGTGCAGCGTAGCATGACCGCGCAATTGTTATTCAAAGTGCGACAGCGCTGAAAGCTTAAAATTGGTCTGGGCAGGAAGGTGTATAAGTGCCCGGCATTGAAGTGGTTTAAAAAAAAAAAAGAAGAAAAGAAACAAAACCTTTACAATCACTTTAATGTAATGAATGTGACTTTAGTTCTCCTTTACGTTGGATGTTGTACTTTGACTTCTTTGAGACTAAGAGGCCTATTTATAGCAGAGAATTTGCTCCACACTGTGACTACATTTTGCGAGCCCTTTTATTGTATGAAATACAGACCGCGGTGCGGAGCCTGTGATGTCCCAAAGAATTTTCCCGGTAGTATTAAACCCTCGGTGGAAAAGGCATTCTGCTCTTTAGCTGAGCTTTACTCTGAATTATTGGGCAGTTCTTCTACATCTGTTTTGTTCCAAACTAACTTTTAACTTGCTCACATTTACACTCACCGGCCACTTAATAAGGTACAATCATTTGGTAACACAAACTGCTAATCAGCCAATCACATGGCAGCAACTCAATGCATTTAGGCATCTAGACGTGGTGGAGACGACTTGCTTAAGTTCAAACCGAGCATCAGAATGGGGAAGAAAGGGGAATTTAAGTGACTTTGAACGTGGCATGGTTGTTGGTGCCGGTGATGGTGAGTATTTCAAAAGCTGCTGATCTACTGGGATTTTCACACACAACCATCTCTCGGGTTTACAGAGAATTGTCTGGAAAAAAAGAGAAAATATCCAGTGAGCGGCAATTGTGTGAACGAGAAAGCCTTGTTGATGTCAGAGGTCAGAGGAGAATGGGTTCCAGATGGTAGAAAGACAACAGTAACTCAAATAACCACTCGTTACATCCAAGGTACGCAGAAAACCATCTCAGAATGCACAACACATCAAACCTTGAAGTGGATGGGCTACAGCAGCAGAAGACCACACCGGTTGCCATTCCTGTCAGCTAAGAACAGGAAACTGAGGCCACAATCTGCAGTTTTACCAAAACTGGACAACAGAAGATTGGAAAAACGTTGCCTGGTCTAAAGAGTCTCGATTTCAGCTGCGACATTCAGATAGTAGGATCAGAATTTGACATTAACAACATGAAAGCATGGATCCATCCCGCCTTGTATCAACGGTTCAGGCTGGTGGTGTAATCTTGCGGGGGATATTTTCTTGGCAACCTGTGACCTCTAATGCCCTGTACACACGGTCGGACATTGATCGGACATTCCGACAACAAAATCCTAGGATTTTTTCCGACGTATGTTGGCTTAAACTTGTCTTGCATACACACGGTCACACAAAGTTGTCGGAAAATCCGATCGTTCTGAACGCGGTGATGTAAAACACGTACGTCTGGTCTATAAACGGGGCAGTGGCCAATAGCTTTCATCTCTTTATTTATTCTGAGCATGCGTGGAACTTTGTGCGTCGGATTTGTGTACACACGATCGGAAATTCCGACAACGGATTTTTTGTTCTCGGAAAATTTTATATCCTGCTCTCAAACTTTGTGTGTCGGAAAATCCGATGGAAAATGTGTGATGGAGCCCACACACGGTCGGAATTTCCGACAACAAGGTCCTATCACACATTTTCCGATTCCGATTTTCCGACTGTGTGTACGGGGCATTAGTATCAATTAAGCATCGTTTAAATGCCACGGGCTACCTGAGAATTGTTGCTGACCATGTCCATCCCTCTGAGAATTTCAAAAACGGCTGGTCTCTCGGGTTTACAGAGAATGGTCCGAAAAAGAGAAAATATCCAGTGAGCGGCAGTTGTGTGGAGGAAAATGCCTTGTTGAGGTCAGAGGAGAATGGGCAGACTGGTTCCATATGATAGAAAGGCAACAGTAACTCAAATAGCCACTCGTTACACCCAAGGTATGTAGAAGTGCCACTCCTGTCAGCTAAGAACAGGAAACTGAGGCTACAATTCGCACAGGATCACCAAAATTGGTCAATAGAAAATTGGAAAAACGTTGCCTAGTCTGCTGAGTCTCGATTTCAGCTGCGACATTCAGATGGTCGGGTCAGAATTTGGTGCAAACAACATGAAATCATGGATCCATCCTGCCTTGTATCACCGGTTCAGGCTGGTGGTGGGGGTGTAATGGTGTGGGGGGGATATTTTCTTGGCACACTTTGGGCCCCTTAGTACCAATTGAGCATGGTTTAAACGCCACGGCCTACCTGAGTATTGCTGCTGACCATGTCCATCCCTTTATGACTACAGTGTCCCCATCTTCTGATGGCTCCTTCCAGCAGGATAATGCACCATGTCACAAAGCTCCAATCATCTCACCACTGGACAATGAGGTCCCTGTACTCCAATGTCCTCCACACTCACAACATCTCAATCCAATAGAGCACCTTTGGAATGTGGTAGAAAAGGAGATTGGCATCATGGATGTGCAGCCGACAAATCTGCAGCAACTGCGTGATGTTATCATGTCACTATGGAGCAAAATCTGAGGAATGTTTCCAACACCTTGTTGTATCTATGCCACGAAGAATGAAGGCAGTTCTGAAGGTAAAAAGGGGTCCAACCCGGTGCTAGCAAGGTGGACCTAATACAGTGGCAGGTGGGTGTATATGGCTTCATATCTTCTTGGTACCTCTACGCTGATGTAAAAAAACAGACAGGTGGAAGGTGATATGTTGCCTCTTCATTGCCTGTTGTAAACCTGTAAGCCCACATCCCTGCGCCGCAACCATGTGCAATGCAAGAAATTGCAGGGCATTTGTGGCATGGCTCTATTTACCTGAAGGCGTCACAATTCGTGGTGGTACTGCCAGCCAAACACGACACATTTTGCAATGGCCGCAGCATGTGTGGAACCCCCTCCAGCCGCTGTGTTGGGTTAAAGCGGTTATAAACCGCATCAAAAAAAATTGGGCCCCGGGCTGTTTAACGCATAATGTGCTAGTATGCATCGCATACTGGCGCATTATGACAGACTTACCTGAGAACGAAGCCCTCCAGCAGCACGCTGTCACCGCTGAAGGCGCCTCCATCTTCACCCGGTCTTCTTTCCGGATTCGCGGGCTTTGCCAATATGAATAGCCGAGCAGCCGTTGACGTCACTTCTGCGCATTCGCTGTTTACATTGCGGCTCTGAAGGAATGGCATGCCACCAATGACATCACCGGCTGTATCTCTACTAAACGGCGCACTTTTAGGAGATATTTACAGTACCTATAGGTAAGCCTTATAGGTAAACATCATACATAGGAGTTTACTCCCACTTTAAAGTGACTGTAAAGCTTTGCCTTTTATTTATTTTTTTTAAAATACCAAGCATGTTATACTTACCTGCTCTGTGCAATGGTTTTGCACAGAGTAGCTCTGACCCTCCTTTTCTGGGGTCCCCTGCTAGCACTCCTGCTGAGTGGCCCCATAACAAGCTGCTTGCTCTTGGGGCACTTTTGCATGCTTGCTCCCAAGCCGACTCTGTGGTGTGTCTATTGATACAGAGAGCGTGGCTCACCACCATCCCTGCCGCTCCCTCTTTACTGGCTCCCGCTGCTGTCTCTCTGTCCAGTGAGGAGAGAGAGAGCAGGGAACCAGTTGTGGTCGAAGGTAATGGGGAAGCTGTTGCCACTAAGGCACTATCCACCTTGTTACCGGAGGCCACTGTGAGTAATCTGAAGCAAGTACCTGAGCAGTCTTCTCACCAGCCGGGGACGGTGAAGAAGTGGGAAAGCATCAGCAAGTGCCAAGCCTTGGAACCAGCAGGATAGGGGGAGTGACGCTTGAGGAGTATACAGTGGGTTAGCTGTGGAAGAGCTCAGGGGATCCAGTGATGACTGGGATCTGGAAGTCTAGTGAGAGACTGGGAACTCAATGAGTGAACATCTACAGTGGGATACTGTGAGATAAGTAAAGGACTGTTCGGTGTTACCAAGAGTTATGTACAACTACCTTTAGTGACTGTTGCAAGATTGTTGCCATAGGAGACAGCGGTCCTACCTATACAGAAGTGTTATCCGGCTGGAGGCCTTCCACTGTATTGCTGTCTACCTATAGAAGTCTCGGAGTCTGCCAATTACAATTGCTTCTACCCAAGGGTGTCCTGGCCCTAACGCTCTCTCCCACAGTTCCGCTAATAGACAATAAATCTCTTGTCCTCATTCAAAAGTGACTGGCGCCCATCATTTCCTCTTCCATCTCAACCACCATGCCTGGTAACCCACTCTACAAGTAAGGGCTCTGACGGGTCAGCTCTCTCTAACCCTTGAGGTCACCATTAGGCCTCTGGGGCCTCGGGACCTGACTACATGTATAATACAGCATTGTCCTCAATTCAGTTACTCACTTGCCTGGCAAACCCAGAGTTGTCATGCTGTGACCCGCTGCACCACTGTCACAGCTGGTGTCCCGCTCCACCATCTTTGAACCTGGCATCATTGGGTGCTGACTGACTTTTCCTGGTAAATGGTAATGATGGGCACCAGGTGCACTCTCTTTCAGCCTCTGTGAATGAAAGTAATGCATCCTAGGATATATTTCGGACTGTACAGGCTACACAAGGAGTAAACAATTTGTACTATAAAATGATGCAATTTATTAGGTAACAAATGTTAAAAAAATAATGGATAATTAAAAACAATAGTAGTGCTAATAGTAAAGTTCACTGTGTATATTCATACACCAGAAATGAATGCTGATAAGGTAGGTCTTTATGTGTCGACGCGTTTCGCCAGACTTTGCTTCATCAGGGCTCATGAAAACAGTACAGCACTCATCTAAGAGAAAACAATAACATTTACATAGCGTTCATATAAACTGTGTCAACATTCATTGTATTCATGCATTCATTGTGTGGGACTCACCTCAGCACAGAATAGCACCAGCACAATAGCTCCCTGGGTGGGTGCTGGAACAACAAGGGTATGCTAGGATGGATGCTAAATCCAATCTCTTAGAATAATTAGTGACCTTCCGTGGTTGACCTTTGATTTGGTGGGGTTCTCCTTGATGTTCTAGCACCCACCCAGGGAGCTATTGTGCCGGTGCTATTCTGTGCTGAGGTGGGTCCCACACAATGAATGCATGAATACATTAGATGTTGATATATATAAGAACACTATGTAAATGTTGTTATTGTTTTCTCTTAGATGAGTGCTGTGTTGTTTTCATGAGCCCTGATGAAGCAAAGTCTGGGGAAATGCTGGTAGTAAGTAGTTCTTCCTGTTCGGCTGCGTTTTGCAATGCTTTGCTTCATCAGAGCTCATGAAAACAATACAGCACTCGTCTAGGAGAAAACAATAACATTTACATAGTGTTCATATATATCAACATCTAATGTATTCATGCATTCATTGTGTAGGACCCACCTCAGCACAGAATAAAACAGAATTAAACACAATAGTAATGCTAATAAAGTTCACTGTGTATAAGCATATATCAGAAATTAATGCTGGTAAGGTAGGTCTTTATAATCCGACGTGTCTCGCCAGACCTTGCTTCATTTGCTTCATTGAATGTTGATATATATGAACACTATGTAAATGTTATGTAAATGTTATTGTTTTCTCTTAGATGAGTGCTGTATTGTTTTCATGAGCCCTGATAAAGCAAAGTCTGGCGAAACGCGGCGGAATGCTGGTAAGTAGCGCTTTCTGTTCTGCCACGTTTCGCCAGACTTTGCTTCATCAGGGCTCATGCAAACAATTCAGCACTCATCTAAGAGAAAACAATAACATTTACGGAGTGTTCATATATAGCAACATTCAATGAAGCAAATGAAGCAAAGTCTGGTGAAACACGTCGGATTATGAAGACCTACCTTACCAGCATTAATTTCTGGTATATGAATATACACAGTGAACTTTATTAGCACTACTATTGTGTTTAATTATCCAGATGCATACACATTTCATTAACTTTTTTAACATACTTAATAAATTGTATGATTTTATAGTACATATTGTTTACTCCTTTTGTGGCCTGTACAGTCTGAAATGTTCCTTTTTCTTCTTTCCAAATATATACAATACAGATGATGACCACGAGTGTCACAATAATTTATGGCATCCTGGGATATGTGATTTGATTGTAGCCGTAGAATTGAAGAAGGGGACATACCCCGAAAGCTTGTCCTGAAAGATTGTATGTTAGTGCAAATAAAAAAAAGTATCACGGACAGTACTCAATTTTCTCTGGGATATGTGACATATTTATACCAGGAGGCTTCCTGGCGCTGGAGATGTCACTCTCTTCTAGGTGAGAATTGCGGCCGGGGGGAGCAAGGCAGGCATACATTTTTATTTTAAATAAAGCAAACAAATATAGAATTTTTATTTGGCCCAATTGGGGTGGAGCATAAGGATGTCCAGTGCATTCAGAGGCTGAGGTTCCACTTTAAGCTAAAGATGGACATTTCCTTTTATTAGCAGGTTCTTTATTCCTAGTCTAAACTCATCCTCTATGTAAAAACATTGCAACATTTATGAATTATATTATGTTAAGAAAAAGTTGAATATTGAAATTTGGAATACAAACTATAATTGCTAATGGAACGACCTCATGGTTACATTGCCTATTCATTCCGGATACTTAATACCGGCCTACTGCACACAATCAGATCTGCCACAATGAACACGGAAGCCTTTGTTGTGGTGTAATTGAATTAAGACTGTGTAGATGAAGGGTCCTGCATTCCTCAGAAGCTGGGAGGTGAGATTCTTTATTTTTTTTTAATTTGTAATTCCCACGTTCGCACTCAGCGCTGAATTATTACATAAAGAACGAATGCATAAAATGGTTTTGAAATCAAAAAAGCTTTATTTCCCATCTAAATCCCGCAGAGATGAAAGAAGTCTGAGAAGATGGCAAATTCCCGGGAAAATGAAACGCATGGCGGAGATGAGGGCCCCAGCAGGGGTTGGATGCGAGATTGGGAAGACAAAATAGATCTTGTTGCCGAATGTGGCACCTTGAGCTCCGGGGCTGTGATTAGATTATTACACGGAGGAAACAAATGTCTATATACACTGGGAAATCAAAAGGCAAGGAGAGCTTGAAATGTCTTCTGTAACCGGGAAAAAGTCATTATACGATACCTGTATGGCTGAGCTACATTTGTGCAAACATAAGATGTATCGGCGAAAGGGCACAGCGGGTGAAAATCTCATGATAAAAAGTACAGAACCCGTACCGCGGATCTGTTTTAAGTTGCCGGCCAGCTAGGAGATAAATAGGACTTGTGCTTCGGCTTGAACATGTTGGCGGAAATGATAAACTGCAACTTTTTGTAAGGAGTTTTCTCGTTTTTGATCGTACTTTGTAAAATAATTATAGAGTACCTGGATAAAAAAAAAAACAAATTACACTTTGAAATGATCTGAAACTATTTTATTCGATATATTTCAGCGATAAGAGGCCTCCATCCGCAGTGATACATTCATTTATTCTGACAGGCGCTGAATGAAGACGTCTGATGGTTTCTTGGGGAATGTTATTCCAGGCCTGCGTCGCTTGAACAATCAGGTCTGCAATATGCGCGCTCGTAGTAATGACTCTGCCAGTCATATCCAAAATACATTTGATTGGGGGAAATCATGTGACCCGACGGGCCAAACCACTGACTGTGTCAATTGTATCTCATGCTTCCCTTGTGTTAGCTGCACTATGAGATCAACTGAATTTTTTTTTTTCCCAATTGTGTTTATGAGTGGTGTGACAACATAGATCCCCCTCTATCGACAGACCGTCGACCTGAAATATTCAATCATTTCTGCTCATCCTTATACCATCACTTCAAAATTTGCTGACATATGACATTCTCTGATCAATGACAAGACATTCCTTCCTCATCCTATCAATTTCTCAGATACATTGTTTTCACTCAGATTGACCCAAACAGTCCCAGAATTAATCCCCGAATGTAATTGTATGGACAAGTGTAAACGTGCTGGTCTGCATGTTTTCCTAGTACACAGCCTCGTATTGGGTGATATTGTTTGTGGATTGGTGGTCTTCAAAGATGTACAGGCAAAAAAGAGGTAGGGAGCTCCAAGGTATTCACCAGAAAGATAGGAAGAGAAGTGGGAGAGCCCTTATAGCAGAGGCATAACTAAAACCCTCTGGGCCCAGTGTAAGAAACCATGAAGGGCTGCCCTGACTGCCAGGGCCCTTTCTTCTGGTCCTGGAGCCCTTCCCTCTGAGCCCGGAGCCCTTCCTGGGGCCCTTTACTCCCGTTGCGAGGCCTTTTACACGGTCTGGATCCTTTCACATGTTCTGCACTGGGCCCCCTTCCTAAACGCTAAGACTTTGTCGCAAATGCGATCTTGCGACGCTGGTAGTTCCAACACGGCCTTATAGTGTAGTATTATTGTAGAATTTAAAAAAGGCTCCTTGGCGAGATGGTGTTGGACTCCTGGATCACTGGAAGGACATTTCTTGTTCCCCTTCTTACATTTCTCTTCTTTTCTTTTCCTGCTTTTGCTCTTTTGAGACTTCCTTACTAAATTGTTTTTGATAATATTGCTGGGTCCTACATTCTGACTTCTGGTCCTATCGGAGGTTTATTACAGTATGGAACCTGTTATATCTTCGAATTTACATTGTTAACATTTTTGATGGGATCACTCTGGGTTTGTAACCCTGGGCTAGTCCCTTGCTTCTAGTTGACTATTGAACTGTCCGGAAACAGTGGACTGTTTCCAGGATAGCTCCATGATTGTGAGTACTACCTGACTGAGATATGGGATTATACCTGCATCCTTCGATTTTGATACATTTATTATGATTTTACTATTCTTGATGGCCTCAATGATGTAAAAACGTATACTAAATTGCATCAGTCAATTTTGTAAAAATAATAAAAATGATTAAAACAGAAGAAAGGATTAACTTACATTTGGAAAGATTACGAATGACCAAGCTGTTTTATAGGGGCAACCTTCCAACTGCACGTGTGGGAAATACCCGTCTCCACACAGGAAAATATAGGTCACTCTTGATGCCTCGAGGAACCTAGTCCTAGGTCCTTAGGGGGGTCACCAGTGGGTTGGTAAACTGGCAAACTGATTAGAGGAGAAAAAGCCCTGTTGACTGCTCAAATGGCAGAGGGTCCCCATAGTAACGTGTGCTACTATTTAGGAATGAGCCAAAGTAGTCATGGTGAAATTAGACATAAAATGTATTTATTTATGTAAATTTAACATCTGATTTTAACATGATGACTTCAATCATTCCTAAAGAGTAGCACATGTTACCACGGGCACCTCTGCCATTCAAGCAATCGATTAGGCTTTTTACCCTAACACTATCCTTTCCTAAAATGCTAACACTAAACCTTACACAAACCCTTCCTGTATGTGGCTCCAACAATAACACTGAGCCTCAACTGTAGCATTTAATTTCCATACTCGCCTCTACTGTGCTGGTATTCTCTGCAGTAAATCTTCAAGAAGAATACAATGTGCTTTCAGGTGCTTTCAAGCTGTACTTGTTTTTCTCCTGCTTTTCACTCGCTTTGACTTGGTTCTGTTTGCATTCCCTGTGACTCATTTTGGATAAAAAGGACAAGAACAAAGGCGAAAAAGCATACAAGAATATATTTATTGGCATCAATACAAGTAATGGACTGACAAATGGAGAGGACAAAGTAGTTCAAATGCAGCAAAAAAGAACATGCTGTACTTTTAGCCTTGCCAAAGCACAACAACCAGGTGAGGGTCAGCAGGCCACTTACGTTCTTCACACCAAACTTATCAAATCACATCTTCATGGAGCTGACTTTGTGTACAGAGGTACAGCCATGCCAAAACAGAAGTGGATCTTCCTCAAACTGTTACCATAAGGTTGGAAGGGCGCTTTGTCTAAATCAGGGTATTTCAACAAGGATTCCTCCAAAGGTTGCTAGGGGTTCCTTAAGCAATGGGCAATTTCTGCCTCTCAGATAAGTTCCCACTGACACCATTGATCTTTTCAGCTACCTGTAAGGGAGTAATTCTTCTTAATGACCACAGGTGTAAGGAGCATTATCCCCACTGACCATCTCACTAATGTATCATGAGTTGTAGATATAGTAATTTTTAGCTCGGGTTCCTTAAAACCGGAAAGTTATTTCCAGGCTTCCTCTGTATTGAAAAGGTTGAGAAAGGCTGCTCTAAATACCATTCACTGGAAACACCTAAACTCAATCATTTGTGAGGGCTGGCCACACATTTTTATATTTAGAGATGATAGTCAGGTGGCCAGAAGCTTATAGCCATATACTGCAGGCTTTAAAGCCGGCTATAGACGATTCGAATCTCAGCTGGTTCAGCAGTAACTGGCCAAGATTTGAACTATGTTTAGGCAGGCTGATTGTACCCAAGTTGATCAATTGATCAACTTGGGTACAACCAGCACGTTCAATTGTTCATGCAGTTATTGCCGCTAGCAATAATCACTGTGTGTTCTTCCAGCAGGGAAGGCTCCCACCACCCCCTCCAACTTCACCAAGAGAACACAATAGCTCCATGGGAGGGTTTCCTCCATCAACATTCACTGTGTTGATGGGGGAATCAAAGCGATCTATCTATGGCCGGCTTAACACAACTATACATAAGGTTAGCTTTTTTGGCAGCTACCTTGTATCCATGTTGTGGACCTGTTAGTCCGATTGTGTAGGACAGAAAGGACAGGAAATTGACCAGTGCAGTTAGCAATGATATTAAATTACATGTAAGGCATAACGCTAAGTACGTCATTATTTTTATTAGGGCTAACCTTACATCTTGAGGCAACTGAGAAATACAAATATCCTAAAATATATTCTAATTTTCTTCCAAGACCTTGTAGAGCTACTGGTGCCTTTATTTGATGCTTCAACCTAATGAATACAGTAGCTATTCAAAAGCTTGCCTTGAATACTCTTTTTCTTTGGATTTTCAGTCACAGGCATCTGAACTTTAAATGTTGGAAATTTTCTCCTTCCCAGAACAGAAAAAAACACAGATTTAAAACATGGCTTGGGGCCAATGATATTTTATTTCAGCTTGGCTATAAATGGACATATCACATAAACTGCTTGGAAGACATTTTAATATGATTAAGAAATATACTTTAATTGTATTCATGTATTCTTTGACAGAGTGAGGAGTGCCTACTACAAGGGAACTGGCTGTACCAGAAACTTTTGCAGACATTTTTAAAATGATTTATTGAACAAAAAGATGAAATACGAAGGGAGTTGAAATGAAAATTTGAAGTACGTGGTAAAAGCAAGTAGTGGAGCAGAGAGAAACAAAATCTAAGCAAATAGGAGTTTAAGAGCTCTGGGCTTATCGTTCTCTCTGACAAAAATATATACCCTCATCTTGTCATTGTTCATGTTGAATAGTGGCGGTCGGGACAAAGCAATCATAGAGCCCAATTATTGGTTAGGAAATTAACTCTTTTCATTTTACGCTGCTGAATGGTCACATAATGAGGAATGTCACAGGTAATGTCACGTTAACTCAGTGGGTTATGGATGGCAATTCACCATAAGAGAGATCTAAAGTTTCCAACAAGACTTGTAAAAAGATATTGTTACCACCATTCTCTTTCAAGTGTATGCATAGCATTTATTTTTTTTTGGCTAGAGTAGGGAAGGCTAAAACCTCCCACTGAAGAGATTTCCACTCACCTCCTGTCCTGGAAATTAAACAAAATCCTGTCAAAATCAGGGGAATTCTCATCTTAGTTGAGAAGATTTCTTATTACCACTTGCTCTGGTGACAACTCTAAAGTTTTGGATTACTTCTCACTATCTCAGTGCCAATGGTCACCGGGTGATATGAGGGGGATCTCCCCAGCAGGGACACTGACAGCAATAAAAATATAACAGGAGGTCTAACCTTGGGGTGCCAAATGAAATAAATATGGGGTAGTTTTAGATTTCACTAATTTATTATAAATATGTATTATCTTGTCTATTACTATAGTTCGCTAGTCTATCAAAGCTCTGAATGCATTTTCGTCCGAATTTCGGGTATTTTCGTTATCGTTTTAACAAACGATAACGAACGTGCAGAGTCCGAAAAACCGAAAGATCCGACATAAACAAATGCTTTATTTTCGTTTTCGTTGCGACAACAGTTCGATATGGATAGGAGATTCGACATGACGCTGACAATAGCGATCTGTGTCCACCGAACCTGTGGTCGAATGTGCCTAACCTTAGCTCTATTAGTCCAAGATTATTCTACATAGAGAGAAAAGATTCGACATAGAGAGAAAAGACATTATAGAGACAATAGCAAAAAAGGTCGAATGTGCCTAATCTAACTCTATTAGTCCAAGATTATTCCACATAGAGAGAAAAGATTCGACATGAAGATTCGACGAAGCAGTTGCCACGAGCGGACATTTATGGTCAAATGCTCTGCCCATAGGCTATAGAAAAATTCTAATGTTGGTTGACTAGTAATAATAATTAATAAATATAATTATTACTAGTGTCATACAACATTAGAATTCTACTATAGCTTGTAGGCAGAACATTCGACCGGAAATGTGCGATTGCGGCGTTGTACAGTTTAGCTGCTCCATTGAATCTTCTTAGAACATTCGACAGACACCATAAGTCTTCAATGACAGATTCGACCTTAAAGGGGTTGTAAAGGTATTTTTTTTTTTTAAATAACAAACATGTTATACTTACCTTCACTGTGCAGCTCGTTTTGCACAGAGTGGCCCCGAACCTGGTCTTCTGGGGTCCCTCGGCGGCTGTTTCAGCTCCTCCCCGCAAGGACTCACCACCTTAATGCGAGCTCCCTCGCATGGTGGTTAGTTCTTGCGGGCGCGCTCCCGTGATACAGCAGGCGGCTATAGCCGCTCACTGTATCACTCGGCCCTGCCCCCCAGCATGCCGCGTCATTGGATGTGATTGACAGCAGCGCGAGCCAATGGCTGCGCTGCTTTCAATCCATCCACTGTAGCCAATCAGCGGCCAGGCTGAATGGCGAAGAGGATGTCTGGAGCGAGCGCGGGACTTTTGAGGGGTCAGGTAAGTAAAACGGGGGGGCTGGGGGCGACGGTATTGTCGGAAGTTTTTTCATCTTAATGCATAGAATGCATAGAATGCGTTAAGGTGAAAAAACGTTTACCTTTACAACCCCTTTAATTCTTTTGGATTTTCGGACGAATGCATTTTTTAACGAAACTAAATAAATAAAAACGAATTTCGGGAGTAACTAAATAAATTTATTTTTCGGACGAAAACGAAATTCCGAAACGAAATATTTCAGTGTGCACATGTCTAGGATAATACAATAACAATGTTAGCTATAAAAACAAACTCAAATGCTCAAAGAAGCAAAGGTCTGGTTTACTTGCAAAGAAAGTAGAAAACTAACATAAAAACGCTAAAAGAGTACAGAGCATATAAAGAAAAATAGCAGAGATGATATGTTACGCAAGTTCTTCCACAATGTCCTGTAGGTTAGCTGGGCTCCAGGAGAAAGAGAGAGAACTCTAGCTGGCTATTACCTTTTAAAGCGCATTCAAACACCACCCACACAATCACCCTCTGCCCGCCTATGTAGTCCTCAGTCAAATGAAACTTCATAAGAGGCCATAACTGCAAAAGAAAGTGCAGGCACCCAGAGGTGCACATGCCGCCATCGGCCTCTCAAAAATTTTTGTCACAGCCAAATCGCAAGCTGTACAGACATCCAAAGCTTTGGCAGTTCCTGAAGTGCCGAACCTTTCTCACTCCTTTCTACCCCCCCCTCCCCCATTCCTAATGGGAAGTGAGGTTGCCTACCATAATACCAACTTCTTTTGCAACTCTCAGATGTCATGTGAATGACTGCTGAGAGCCAAAACGATGTTGAAGGTATCCAATGTCCACCAATCACTGTGCCACCATGACATATTTTGCATGATACACTTTCTAAAGTCAACAGAACTCTGTCCCTACCATGAAAGGGCCACCTGATTGTGGGAAACCCCCAAGCCAAAAGGTTCTCAGTCCTCCCATATCCTCAACATCAATTTAGTTAAAAACAATTACTTCAATCTTCCTTACGTATTTATCCCATAGACTTTAAGTATGTCTGTTTACTTTGTTGAGAAATACACTAGAAGCAATGTTGGAATATAATAGAAGTCCTCTTGTTGCAAGTTTGCTTTTGAGCTTTAGTAGGCACTTTACATTTAAAACAACAGGATACCAAGTAAAGAAAAAAACAATAGAATATCAAGAAGACATATAAAACAGTTCACTCCATCTTCCCTCTAATATATTTATTACATAGACTTTGAGTGTGTCTGTTCACTTTGTTGAGGAATGAGGATCACAATAGAAGCAATGTTGGAATCTAAAAGAAGTCCTTTTGTTGCAGGTTTGCTTTACATTTAAAACAAAAGAATACCAAGTAAACAAAAAACAATAGAATATCGAGAAGACATGTAAAACAGTCACTTTCATCCTTCCTCCATTATACTTATCACATGGACTTTACTTTGCTGAAAGTCATGCTAAAAGCAGTGTTGAATCATGCTAGAAGTTCTCTTGTTGTAAGTTACAGTAGCTTTTAAATTTTAGTAGGAACCTTACATTTAAAACAATGGGATACCAAATAGACAAAAAGCCATAGAATATCAACAAGACATATAAAACAGTTACTTTCATCCTTCCTCCACTTTACTTATCACATGGACTTTAAGTGAGTCTGTTTGCTTTGCTGAAGATCACGCTAAAAGCAGTGTTGGACAATGCTAGAAGTTCTCCTGTCGCAAGGTAGCTTTTGACTTTTAGTAGGTACTTTACATTTAAAAAAGATGGAATACCAAGTAGTAGGCTTGTGCAATGCGTTTCGTAATCGTAGTCGAAATTCGCCCGAATTTTGCATCTTTCGGACATTCGGATGCATCCGAATGTCCGAATAAAGAGATAACGAATTTCAACTAATACGAAAGAACTTATAGCGGATATAACGAATGAATTCGACATGATTCGGTAATTCGTTAAAGATCTAATGAAACAAAAGGTCAACTCAAAGTACATCTTACAGTCCAATCAGCTGATTAATTTTGTGCTGGAGGTTGGATTACTGGCAAAGTGCATTCCTGAGAACTGAATGAGAAGGGTGTTGTGTTGTATTTGAGCAGAGGAGAGGAGATATTGTCATTGTGTGTGTTAATAGATTCAATAAACAAACGACTTTCCAAACTACGAATCGTTATTATGATATATATATATATATATATATATATATATATATATATATATATATATATATATATATATATATATATATGTAGCGCTGGTAGATTTTTCATCTACCGCTGATAGGTAAATTTAGTGGGTCGCTTATTATAGGAATTTAGATTTGCCTCTGTTCCAGCTTGGCTGAGCTGCATGCAGTTCCACATTGTGCCAGTGGGTGTCATTGTCAGCATCGACAGGTGTTGGAAAAGCAACGTGTTGAAGTGAATGAGTGCTCCTCTGTCCCAGAGATAACTCGACCCTCCCGGCCAACACGTATGCTATAGGAATACCACCTCGTGGTCCTCCGTTCCAGAGGCCCGCGTCGCTGCGGCGTGTGGGTGGGCCCAGAAGCCTGTCTGGGGCCTACCACAGCAGCGGAGGAACGGTCCTGAGCTGTCTATCCTGAGTGAAGAAGCTGGACAACCGAGAAGATCCCAGGGGAGGACCCGTCATCGAAGGATCATGCAGAGTGCTGGTCTGGAGAGGGGCCTGGTGACTCGGTTGGAGGACGCATTCCGAAGTAATCTTACCGTACAGTACTGCCGGGTTGGCTTAAAGGTTCAAGTACTGTATCTGACATTCATCACAAACCAATACATCCTGTGGCAGAGGATCATAAGGGTTTTATTCCAGATAAGTCTGTGGCAGAGACTTTTGTTCGTGCTCTGTAGTGGCTGCTAGGCAAGTGAGAGATGTCTATCCAGGCGGGCAAAGATTAAATTCTACAAAAGGGGGACTATTCAATTACAAGTGTTCAATTACAAAGAATGTTCTGAAGAAATACAACATAAAGGTATTTGAGCTTCCCTGCAGCTTTCCTGCTACCTCTTTCCTGCTACTTCCCTTGTTCGTTTTATTAAAGCATTGGAAAATCTACTCAAGTGTTTGGTGCTTATATCGTCCAGAGGTAAACTCAATGGAACCCTAGACCCGGTGCCGGTGAAACAGAGGTATTCAGAGTGAAGGTAACAAGCCCACTTAAACCAGCAGCTCCACCGAGAGTTATTGCTACATATACATACATAAATATCGTATTTCAACTAATACAAACGAAATTATAGTGCATATAACAAATGATTTCGACATGATTCGAGATTCAGTATAACGAATATGGACACTCTACAGAAATAAAGAATTATCCGAAAACGTATTAACGTAACATAACGAATATAACAGAACGAAATTATGTACTTTACGAATGACAACGAACCGAAACTAAACAAAATTTTCCGTTGTGCACAAGTCTACCAAGTAGACATAAAACAATAGAATATCAAAAAGATATAAAACGATTACTTCCATGCCCCCGCTTTTATATGCATCACATGGACTCTGAGTGTAGCTGTTTACTTTGTTAAGGACCACACTAGAAGCAGTGTTGGACCATGCTAGATGTCCTTTTCTTGTAATTTGGCTTTTAAATTTTAATAGGAACTTTAAATGTAAAACAATGGAATCCCAAGTAGTTATAAAAACAACACAATATCAAGAAGACATAAAAAAAAAATTACATCAATCATCCTTTTACTATACTTATCTTATGGACTTTGAGTGGGTCTGTTAACTTTATTGAGGATCACGATAGAAACAGTGTTGGACCATGCTAGGAGACCTCTTGTTGCAAACTGTTTTTTAAGCTTTAGTGGGAACCTTACTTTTAAAACAATGGGATACCAAGTAGACATAAAGTGATAGAAGATAAAGAAGTGATAAAACAGTTACTTCCATCCTCCCTCTACTATACTTTACACTTGGATTGTACTGTAGAATACAAAGAAGACATAAAATAATGGAATAGGAAGTAGTCATCATAACTTGAGCTCATATAGGTTTACTGATTTTGTTTTGACTGTCTTTCCTAAAACATATATTTGTGGGCAATTTCCTTAGAAAGTTCCAGTCAATATATCCTCTTATGTCATCCACAGTTTCAATCTGTTTTCCGCACAGATCGTATATTGTCAGACGGGGAGCCCAGTTTGTGATAAAATACCGGTGTCTGGCCGTACAATTTGTCAAGCACAGTACATTTTATGGAGAAATAAGAACATTAAGAAGAGATGTCGGAGATCAGATCAAATCTTCACTAAAATCCGTTAAGTCATAAAATATTTGTATAAATGATGTTTTTCAGACACTTTAACCTAAATAAATGCTTAAAAAAAACCTCAACTTTTCAGAACAGCAAATCTAATAGTAAATGTTTAATATAAAGATAGATAAGCATACAATAGGATAAGCAAACAATACAGGCTTTTTATACCTAGAGCAAACTTTTAAAGGGTACTTGCCCTCAGATTTTAACAAGAGGGTATCATAATAACAGTCCTGCACCAATGGATCAAGAGGGCAGATTGAATATTTATTTTCCTTGCACCTTCCGGTGCACCTATGGTGCTGCTTAGATAGCTGAATGCCTTCAGGTGAAGCAGTGGGTCAAAGTTAAGACTCCCTTAAGCAGAGATCGTATGGCTGAGGCTATTGGTCATGTGACCAGTGCTGCAAGAGGTTTTAGTCATGGCGCCAAACTGCTACTAGCATCCTTGGGTCATGAGTAGGAGACCATTTACTGAAGGCAAATACTTTAATGTTCCTCCTAGGGACAGTGTGACTAACGCTGTGGCTGAGATTGTGAGATTGAGATTGTGATGAAGCAATTACTATTAGTGATTGCAAACTTTAAAAAAATTCACTTTGCCAACACTCTTGTTGTAGACTGAGATTCTCCTTGCCGTTTATACTTGGCATGTGTAGAACTAGTAACGGGATTCTTTGGGTTGATTCATTGTTTGTTCAAGGAGCCTACATTCTGCCATGGTGCTAAGGATCCCTTCACTTGAAGACCTTGGGGGAAACAAGTCAAAGAATTGCAGTAGGGATTCATATGTACCTGCATGGCAGGGGATGCTGAGGATTATAAGGCAGCCCTTGGCATTTAACAAACCTAAGAAAGAAAATAAAAGCATGGATCATCCAATGAACTGGGTAAGCCAGGGGTAGGTAACCTCAGCACTCCAGCTGTGGTGAAACTACAAATCCCATCATGTCCCTGGGAATCATGCCTGTGCAGAAATTGTAGTTGCACCACAGCTTAAACTGGTTGAAAACCCTCACATATACCCAGTGAAGTGACTGGCCTCAGGTGATACACAGAGATAAAACAAATCTCCCCCACACCATTACACCACCACCACCAGCCTGAACCGTTGATAAAAGGCAGGATGGATCCATTCTTTCATGTTGTTTACATCAAATTCTGACCGCACCATCTGAATGTTGCAGCTGAAATCGAGACTCATCAGACCAGGCAACAGGTTTCCAATCTTCTATTGTTCAATTTTGCTGATCCTGTGCGAATTGTAGCCTCAGTTTCCTGTTCTCAGCTGACAGGAGTGGCACCCGGTGTGGTCATCTGCTTCAAGGTTGGATGTGTTGTGCATTCAGAGATGGTATTCCGCATACCTTGGATGTAACGAGTGGTTATTTGAGTTACTGTTGCCTTTCTATCATTTCAAACCAGTCTGCCCATTCTCCTCTGACATCAACAAGGCAGTTTCCTCCACACAACTACCCCTCACTGGATATTTTGTCTTTTTCTGACCGTTCGCTGTAAACCCGAGAGATAGTTGTGCGTGAAAGTCCCAGTAGATCAGCAGTTTTTGAAATACTATCTATCTATCTATCTATCTATCTATCTATCTATCTATCTATCTATCTATCTATCTATCTATCTATCTATCTATCTATCTATCTATCTATTATGGTTAGTTTATGTAGCACCCTCCTAGGTAGGTGCTAGAAGAGTATAGTTTTTGATCTTTCTGCTTACCAGGAAGATGGTCAGGTGCTCTCTGCCTACGATGGAGCAGGATCTATTGGTTGCGTCTGCTCATTGTGCAGCTCAGCTTGTTTGACTGTCCCTCACTGGTCCAATAGGGAGGCATATTGGACAGTGGAAGGGGACCTGAAAAGTGACTGCACAGGCTTTGTTACAGCCCTGGTAATTGGCAGAGGAGAAGTGCTGCATTGCATGCTGGGATACTGTATGAAAGCGCTGGGCGCATGTGCTCAGAGTTAGTTGAGCCGGGGGAACATAGTCCAGGAGGGAGGAGGCGGCTGCCCTCTACTTTGCGGAGGTGGTTGGATGATCGGATGTCAGTCGGGTGTAAAAGGACAGGCGGCCCATTTACATCTGACCGCTCATAGAGGAGAGTGAGCTGTGCATAAGCACAGTCATTCCTGCCACTTTCTTCCCCCTTTCAGCAACAGTAAATCTTAAAATTGTCATCTGATCGACCTCTAGTGGCTCTGATTTTGGGCATAGTTCCAAGGATAGAGAGCAACTGAGCATATGCAGAGCAGGGTGAGACAGTGAGGTTGATTTACTAAAGGCAAATAGACTGTGTACTTTGCAAAGTGCAGTTGCTCCAGAGCTTAGTAAATGAGCAGAAGCTCTGATGACTTCCCTCATCCTATCATGTGCAAGACAAAATGCTGAGTGCAAAGTGCACAGTCTATTTGCCTTTAGTAAATCAACCTCACTGTCTCACCCTGTTCTGCACAGTCTGTTTGCCTTAAAGTGATTGTAAAGTCTTGTTTTTTCTTTTATAAAAATAACAAACACGTTATACAAGTCATAGCAGCTTGCTATGGGGCAGGTTAGGCTGGGAGGCAGGGCGATGATGTCAGCCAGAGCAATTTGGCTACACCCACTGTTCACTATGGCCCAAAGGTGTCCCAGGCTGCTAAAGTGTTCGGGTTTGGCTCGAAGAAAAGATGGCAACCCTACCACTGTGCCAGCTAGCGGGTGGAGAAGAACTACGGGGATCGGAGAGATGCGGGGGTCGACCCAACCACAGGTTTTTTTTTCCATTTTGACAGCTAGCAGTTGGAGAAGAACCCCCACTAGCTGGCACAGCGGGGATCGGGGAGATGCGGGGGCCAGTGCACTCATAACATGGATGTATGGGTGTAACATGTAACATGTTCCGAAAGGTAGACTTATCCTTTAACTTAGCAGTAAGTGGTTGGGAGTGGGGGTGGTAGAAATGTGGATCATCCACCTCTTTTTTACCACCTATCTGCCACACATACTGTATGAACTAGGCCTTACACCAGGGGCATTGCTAGGGGGTGGCTATTGGGGCTATAGCCCCGAATCTGGGGCCCATAGCCCCGAGTCTCTTGCCGCAGGATCCCTGCTTAACCAGCGCTTCAATCACCCTGACACCATATAAACTATGGTGCCATGATGATTGAAGCGTCAACACCAGCCATTGCCCGCGAAATATGGCTTACCACCGGCATGCCCCCCCTGTTTTTTATTTTCCTTTCATGTCCCCTTCGGATCTACAGCGACTTTACTTCCAAGTGCACTTGCAGTGCAAAGTGGATTTTCCTTCAGTAAATAACCCCCATAGTCAAGCACTTCTTGGAGCATAAAAAGCTAAATATTTTCCAGTTAAGCAGTAGCCATTGTGACTGCTTGAAAACATTTTATATATATATCTGTAGTGTCTCTCAGCTTCACTTCTAATAATGACATTCACACAATACTCATAGTCAGTAATGTCTTTTGAAACAGCCGGGAACATTTTTCTGCTCAGAAAAGATCTTTTTTTTTTTCGTATTCCTATTAAAAGGTAAAAGCCACGGGACGTAGACTGTAGAGCAACACTTTTCACGGGAAGGAAAAAAAAAGATAATTCATGATCCAAGCCTGATTAATAAATTATAAAAAAAAAAAAAAAATCTTCTGCTGAAATGCTTGTAACCCATATCACCCCTTTTCCTTTTTCATGTTAATGGCACTTAGCCAAGCTCTTTACATATTCTAATTCTCCCAACACCACCCCCAACTGAATGAGTAACATTCCAACATTCCATTATCGGGGAAATATGCAGATATCTCCAAGAAGGGTTACGAGACATTGATGTGTAATTACATATTGGCTGCGTGACCTCAGCAGATTCAAAGGTTTCCGAGTGTTTTCCGTTTAAGCCGCCCCCCCAGTATGTGTTACATTCTGTCCCAGCAACTTTTTATTCTCCGCCTCATTGGTGGAACCGGTCACGTACAAATGTTAAAAGACTGAGCAAATGCCAGAATCCAGCAAATTACTGGAGATTCTGTGTTCCCTGGGAGATTACTGAAAGCTGCGGCAACAATTTTTATATTGTGTTTTATAGGCTATCAAAATCCTGGCCAACAGATTTATGCTTCCAGATATTTATTGTGCAGGATGTGATTTTTGTGTACAGCGGCTGATCAACTGATATTTTCTTGTGTTTGAAGCTGAACAGCCACAAAGGATATGAAGCTACTTTGTGAGCATCAAATGCCTTAACAAACTCAATGAATACTTTGTAAAAGGAGCGGCGACATCAGTGGCGGGCCGTCCATACAGGGCGAAGAGGAGCCGCCCCCCTAATCCATGTGCCCGGACCCTAATTTAGATGCTGGGCTCCGGACGCATGGAGTCCAATGGGGTTTTTTTTTTTTTTTTTAGAAGCACATGATTAGAGGTGGAGGGTCTAATTGGCTTAAAAAAAGGGTGGGCTCGGGGCGCAGTGAGCCCACCCACTTGTGTGACAATAGCGAATTAATATTCGCTATTGTCTTCCTGATTCTCCGGCCAATCTCGGCTCAGGAAGTGGGTCCCGAGACCCGATTGGCAGAGAGGAGAAGCGATCCTATTGGCCACTGAGGAGGAGGAAAGAGGAGACGCAGGGGAAGCCGCGCTGCCCTGAAGCCGAGGAAGGAGGAGACGCAGGGTGAAGCTTGGAGGAAGCCCGCAACCTAGATGGTTGACCCTCCGGGGAGGGAGATGGATTGCCGCCCCCCCCCCCAAAAAAAAATATACCATCTGTCACCACTGAGTGACATCATCACTGTTCTGTAAATAGTCTGTACATAGAGCAGACCTGTGGGATGGGCCAAGCTGGTCCACCCACTGCAGAAAACTACCGGATGGGGCGGGTACAAGACCAGTCACCCTGCACAGGGAGTGAGAGCAGCAGTGACTGGTCTGTATTACAGGAAGCCAAAGTTTAACACTGGATTACTGCACCTAGAAGAAATACACACAGCACACCAAGGTTCACGGAAGAATACACATGACTCTTGTATGTAGTAGACATGTGCAGAACATAAAAATTCATTAGGTTTTGGATGGATCCATTATGTTACTAATTTTGTTTCGTTGATTCGTTTCGGAATTCGTTTCGTTTATTAATTTTCTAACAAATTCCAAATTTTCGGAACGCTTCAAATTCAGATCGGTGGAAAAATGATTGACCAATTCGAATTCTGTGTGAGGAATAGCTGATTGTTAAGGAGCAGGCTGAGAAGCCGGCCGCCGCTTCTATAACAACCGATGACTCATAAGCTATCAGCTGGCTTCCCCGCTGACAGCTGAAATGTAAACAAAAGAATTCCGGCAATGAAAAATGCAGGAAAAAATAAAAAACGGGTCAACGGGTCCACTTTCTCCTCTTCTACCTTCAGCTGTTGGGTGTATTCTCCAAACTTTTTAGTACAAGAGCCACATTCTATATTTTACAAATATTCGCAGGCCAAAAAAAATTACCATCGGGGTCCCCATTACATTCCCCCTTACATCAGAGTTGCCATCTGAGCCCCCCCTACATCAAAGTCCCCTTTAGGGTCCCCCTTACATCAGATTCCGCTTTTACATAGGGGGTTGAATCAGAGACCATAGGCAGGCTCTCCTGACTTTAATCCTTCAAGTGGTGTTCCGGCAGAAATTATACTTTTTAAATAAAAATACCCCTATAATACACAAGCTTAATGTATTCTAGTAAAGTTATTCTGTAAACTAAGGTCTGTTTTGTTAGTTTATAGCAGTAGTTTGTTATTGTATAAACTTACAGCAGGCCGTGGCCATCTTAAGTGTGGGCATCTGAAACCAGACTGTATTTCTTCCTGGATCTCATCCTTGCAGATCTCGCACATGCTCAGTGCAGCACAAGCAGTGTAATAGGTTTCAGGTCAGGTTTCCATAGCAACAGCAGTGTCAGAGGAAGTTCCCAGAAGGTATTGCAAACAGGAAATGATGCAATGGGCCAAAAATGAAAAAATGAATACAGCAGATATACAGTAGGTGCTGAGAATTTTTTTTTTTAAATATCCAATTCGTTTACAGAGCACAGTTTAGTGAGGGATGCTGAAGAGTTGTAAAAGTGGGTGGAACTCCACTTTAATCTGTACACATTAGGGATAGGCCACTGACACTAGCTGCTGGCCATATAAAGTCTTGTAGCAGGTTGGATTTGGCCCACAGGCCGTAGTTTGGAGACCCCTGGCCCAGGGGGTGTGACTGGGTGTTGTTCTCCAGGGAAGGCAGGTCTGTGACGTTTTTGGCTTGCAATAAGTGGTTTAAATAATGCTGGTACTGGGAGATGCAAATTTACATGCTGGCATTCTTATTGTCCAAACAAATCGGCCACACTCCAATGACATCAGCCTTCACAAAGCTTTATTGTTTCAGGATAAGTCCTCAAAAGAGTCCACCTAGCCCAATCTTCACCATAAATAAGACTTTGTGAAGGCTGATGTCATTGGAGTGCAGCCAACTTTTTTGCTCATTCCAGGTGGTGAAAATTGACTAGCTCTATCAGTGGGCTTCGAGTGGCAGCTCTCTTTGGTACTATTCATACTGTCCACCTGGCTCCTCTACTACCCAAATCCTTGTATTCTCATCCTCCGAATGGTCATCCACCATAATTTAAATCGTTTGGTAACTTAACACTAAGACATAAATAAAAAATGTGAGAGTCAAATTGATATGGAACTATTCATGATATGTGATCTTTTTCCATTGAAAAATTAAAGAAACCATACAAAGTCACCATGTGCATGAGCAACATAGCTTGTTGAGAGTGTCTAGGCTGTCATTATGGGAACTTGGAACAGGATGTGGCCTGTTACTATAGCAACTGGTTGAGGGGCTGATCCTGTTTCCATGGGAATGGACCAGAAGGAGGAGGAAATGGTTAGAGAAGGTACCTCTGGTCCATGTGGCCCCTGTGGAGATGGTTACCATACACAGCCTGGTGACTGGGCCTTTAGGACTCGTTCACACCAGCAGGCATGTTGTACCTCGGCAGCTGGTGTGAGCTGTGAAGGGAGCAGTGCCAAAGCGTTGTAATGATGCTTTGGCCTGTTTCCTCAACATTGGAACTGCGTTGAGCAAGACTGCCCAGCGCAGTCCAATGCATCTCGCGTGATTGGGTCCTTAAGGTTGATCCTGTTTCCTTGGCAACTGTGAAGGAGACTGATGAAGCATGAACAGCTGGGAAATGTATTGCACAGATGTGCAGAGTTTAAAAATATAAATTAAGCTGGCCATACGCTGCTCGAATTTCAGCCGGTTCATCAGAAATGTAAGCAGTGGGTGGCCCTGTCGGCACCTTACTGCCTGACATCCTTCAATCCAAAAACCAAAGGGAATGGGCAGATAATTCTCTGCTGAATAGCGGCTATAATCAATCAGCCGTGATCACTGTTTGCCAGAGCTCACCATGTTTTGACAGCCGCTGGTGCTGGCTGTCAGAATACAACAGCCTCAGCAAAAGATCCATCCATCTGTGCTGTTTAGTATAGATGAAGGAACCTGTTAGAAATTTTTTTGGTTTTTGGCCAGCAGGTTGAAAAAATCTATTTGTGTGTCGCCAGTTGTAAAGTGTTTAAGAAATATACGTATAGACCAGGGGTCTCCAAACTTTCTCAGCAAAAGGGCCAGTTTACTGTCCTTGCAGACTTCAGGGGGGCCAAAGTGGGAGTAGAAAATATCCTGGCATGAGAGGGAGTAAACAACACCCCATCTTTGGTATTAGGGGTAAAGTGCCCCATTACTGGTGTCAGTGGAAGTCATAGTGTCCCGGTGTTGGTGTCAGTGGGAGGAATAGTGCTCCAAGGGCAGGACAAAGGCAAGCAAATAGTGGCATCTGGCCCCCCAGGCCTCAGTTTAGTGACCAATGATATAGACCAAGGCTGGGTTCACACTAGTGCGAATTGGATGCGGATTTCCCTGCATCCAATTCGTATGTCAGGAGATTGTGACCGGCTCTCTATGAAGCCAGTTCACACATCTCCGGAGCGGCTTCCGGAGCGAAACGGACAGGAGTCCTGTGCGTCTTCCAATCCTTTTCAGGTTCAAATTCAGCCAAAAATTTGGACTGAAATCGGACCTGAAATTGTGAACAGGGATGCATCGGACCCCTGCTATGAGCCGCTCCGGGCGGCAGCGTGAACCCAGCCTTAAGGAAAGTTGCCTTTGTTTGTGTGATTTTTTTTATATACTATTGTTTATTTTTTTATCTTTATGATACAAAAAAAATAGAAAATAGCAAGTACTAAGGAGCCAATAGTGTGACAGCTAGGTCGACAAACACAGGGTGTTTGTAACAAAAGACCAATCCAAGCCCCCCGGAGGAGCCAAGGGAGAGGAAAGTGTTTTCATTGATGTGGTGTGTTCAGAGGTGGCTACCAACCACCGACTATGAAGAGCGGATCCCACATGCAAGGAAAATGTCCCAGTAAATCATTAATATTAGTATTTGACCAACAGGGGCTTGGATACTGTTCAAAATACTGTAGCAATGCTCCCACAAAAACTGCTGGAATACTTGTCCCTTTAGCTTCCCACTGGTTATCCTGCAGCCAGTTACACGCTATGTCACACTTTTCCATTTGTTGTCTCCAATGACCAGTCAAGGGGATTTGTTTTTATGTTTTATTTGGAGAACTTGGATAGGAGAAGGTAATCAGTAGGATACTCCAAATTAACTATGCACAAGCCGGGGCTAACTCTCTCAGTAGAATTGTGGAAGCAGAATGATTAGTTGAACCATACAGGGTCTGTATGGAAGAATAGGTCCCTCTGTAGCAGCAGAGACTTAGTGGACTTTGTCAGTGGACACAAGTCTTCAAGACACTAGCCAGTGTCTTATTTAGCTCACACACCCAGTATGCTGACTTTTTGGACCAGATGGAGATTTCAGCAACACACACAGTCTCAAGGATCCCTTCAGGGTCTGTACTCACAAAATGTCCATAATAGAAGAAATGGCCGCACTCCGTACAGGATCAAAATTCTTTTTCATTCAGAAAATCCCAAGTGTTGACAAAAGACAGAAAGCTGGTAGATGCACTTCACACACTTCAAACAGTTTTTGAAAAACAGGGGCTTGGATACTCTTCAACATACAAAGAGTAGAGGTACGTGTATAAGTACAGAAGAGCCAACAATGTGACAGCTTGGTCATCAGACATGGGATATTTTCAGGAAAGGAACATTCATATACGCAGACGCACAAACCGGAGGAACTCTGGCTGGATTGCGCGAGCACTCATTGGCACTAGAAAGGCTATTGTCAGTGTCGTTTGGTCTACTACGTTCATGTGTTCTTGTTACCACTTCTTGTTGATCTTCTATTGCTGACATTGTCTGCCTTTGACTCTGCCCAAACACTGTCTGTACTGACACCTAGCTTGTCCCTGGATTACGCTTCTGCCTGCTTCTTCTGCTTATCCGTCCTGCTGAAGCTGACCTTGGCCTGACTCCTGACTACTCTCCTGAACCTGATCTGCTCGCTAGTTGCTGACCCGAACTGTCCAACTCTGTCTTGTGCCTATCCTGCACCTGCACCAGCCAATCTGCGATCTTCACTGGCTTCAGTCCTCCCGCCAGCGTGTCCGGTCCTTCCAACCCTGCATTACAGATGCACACCAGCACCTGCCAGCGAGTGACTTACTAAGCACTCATGCTACTCTGTGCTCCCGCTTCCCTGAAACCATACCAGACACTCCAGAGCCAGGGCTGTAAGAAAGGCCTTCCTCAACGCTTTAGGGTCAACCACCAGGTACATTACAGATATTCGTCACAAGAAACCAATCCAAGCCCCTGCAGAAGTCAGAGGAGGGGAGTTTGTTTTCAATTATGTGGTTTCCCAGACTTGCATACTGACCTTTAGCTATGATGAGTGGATTCCACGAGCCAAGATAGTACCCTAGTAAATATTTGTACACATAGCTCCCAACTGTCCCTGATTTAAAGGGACTGTTCCTGATTTGGAACAAAGTCCCTCTGTCCCTCATTCCTCCTCATTTGTCCCTCATTTTGGTCTGATCTATATATTTGTATATAAAATGCACTATTTATCTTTCAAAAAGTGTTTCCCCAGTGCCAAACCTTTCATCCAATTTCTAAAATGCTGCATTTGTAAATTTTAAAAGCCAGCATAAAGGAATAGTAGTGGTAAAAAAAAGATACTTGTGGGTTTAACCAATTATTTTTTTTGTATAATTCCCCTTTAGGGGGCGTGGCAGGGGTGTGTTCTATTCCTGCATACGTTTGCTGATAGGAGTCCCACCTTCCTACTTCAAAAAAGTTGGGAGGTAGTTAGTACATGACTAACAGGGGTATAGATACTTTTTTTTAAATACTATTTATTAATTTTGGAAGACAAAGAAAGGTTACCATATAGAGCCTCTGGGCATACCCCGGCTCAACCATAAACAGTACTAGTAAAGACATATAGCTAAATAAGGAAAAAAGGTGCACTAAAATAGCCACGTCCGAAATATTGAGGAGACAAAAAAAAGGTGTGCAGGAATTTCCTGTCTCCCAGGGGCATGCTCTTTACATGAATTGTGAAGATACAGCGATTGGCTGTCAGGCTGTATTTAGCCACTAGCACTGCTGAAGCTTAATTTTTCTGCCTCTGCTCACAGACTTAGCCAAACAAACTGTGATTCAATCGTACTTTCGAAACACACCGTTCATCTGATCTTGGGTATATTTGATAGTGTAATCCAAACCAAGATAGAGAAATATGTTCTCTTATCTGTTTCGTCTTTGAACCGTGGCCGTGTCCTGAAGAAGCCTAACGGCGAAACGCGTAGACATACAAGGGCTCACTGCACATAAATACAGATGCATATATGCTACGTTTTTTTATCCTTTTTGATTATTCTATGTTATGTAAATTCTAATAAACTTGACTATTTATACCATTTTTCCTCTCCATTGTTTCTTAGCCTATAAACTACTTTCTGGGCCCTCTTTGCAAATTAATTCGAAAAAAATATGCAACGTCTGTCATCCTTAAACAGGGCAAAAAAAACAATAATAATCTCCTGCGCTTAAGTGTTTAGTCTATAATTAAGTGGTGCCACCAACTCTTTAGATTTAAACAATGCCTGCAGTCTTGCAGCCCTCCTCAGAACAATGGGTATTCTTGAAACTGAAACAAAATAGAAAGAAGGAGGGCGCACCGACCTTGTGCATTACCAATGATAGAATTTTATTAAAAGCATAAAAACAATGTTTATACTCACAAACGAGCACGTACAAGAGGCTTGTCAATTGGTGAGACTACGTCTCAAGACACCTGCAACCTGGACCTGATGTCCAGGGGATCAGATGATATCCCAAATGGCTGACGCGTTTCAAGGGCGTACCCTTTTCCTCAGAGCCTAAGCGGTCAATGGCTCGTCTCTCAAGCTTGCCTCTATATGTATCCACGTGCCCATGCCTCAAATACACCCACCAGAGCGAGTAACACCCCTCCATGTGGATACGTCACATGCCCATCTTCTGATAGAATAGCCCCCATCTATATGTATCCACGTGCCCATGCCCCAAATGACACCCAACAGAATGAGTAACGCCCCTCCATGTGGATACGTCACATGCCCATCCTCTGATAGGATAGAATAGCCCCCCACCGGAATTCATAAATGTATTGTATACTGGCATTGATAAAGTTTGTTCTGCCGCATCTTACTTCTACATCACAATCTATGGGAGGAGGGGTATAGAGAAGATTCCCACCGGATGGTAGGCACTGTAATACCTGTAAAAATACAGGAGCCGCTAGGTGCGCCGAATGGACCACATGCCGTCCCATAGCCAGGAAGTTCAGGGTCCATTCTAATCTTCTCTGTATCATTACAATTATAGCATATTTCCTGCCGAAGCAAGGATATATTTTAATGTTGCAACCTCATCAAAAAATGCATGTCCTTCACTATACCCCACAGTCTAACTGACTGAACTTATTAAATATAGCACTATGGCCTCGAGATAGAGTCCCCAAATTAACTTCAAAGCAACACGCAAGTCTCCCTTGAAGGAGTTAAAATAGGGTCATGGCATGGTTTCGGGTGGATTCTCAACAAATCATACCTAAATTCAATGTTGTGTTAAATCTAACATGACATGGTGATTGCACGTTTGTGATTGCATGTCACTTGCTGGGAATTAGACATGACACGCCACGTGTTTAATGTGAGATACTGGAGAAGCGATCCCCGAAGGAGCTGGAATCAACAGAGCCAAGA
The DNA here is from genome assembly GCA_037952925.1 of Lithobates clamitans. NCBI lineage: Eukaryota > Metazoa > Chordata > Amphibia > Anura > Ranidae > Lithobates > Lithobates clamitans. The sequence continues at coordinate 63,401 of JBBGZY010001701.1, read as the reverse complement.
ATTGTAATCAAAGAAGTTGTACGCCAAGGAGGGCGAGCAGATCCTGCGGAAGGTGAGCCGTAGCCGATCAGATGGAAAGGCTGCAAGTCGACTCCTGACAGGTGAGGCTCTCTAGGGCAGAGACTGGAACAGAGCTCTGTAGATATTAGCCATGAATCTTTTATCGGCGAACGCAGCATACAGACAGATTGTCCTGTCCTGGGAGCCCACTCCTGTATACTTCAAGATAACACACAATCTGTGTCTTGAGAATCTCAAGAGAATGCTGTTTTGATCGCAGGAAATGAGCATTTTTGAAAGCACCTATGGAGCTAATTTAAAGTGTATTTCCACTTTTGCAGTCAAAATTTGAAACCCCCACTCTGTGTTTCCATTCACACAGCATGCCTATAATATATTTTTTACCTTTCTAATACATACATAAGACACTACAACAGTGGTTCTCAACCTTCTAGTGCCGTGACCCCTTGATAAAGTTTCCTAAGTTTTGGGGACCCCTAACAGTAATATAATAGGTTACATAGGTTGGACTTGACTCATAGGTTGGGCTTGATGGACTTGTGTCTTTTTTCAACCTCACCTACTATGTAACTATATATATGTAACTATGTAATATTATTTTCGTAGCGTGGGTTGTTTGCTCCCATAACCTGCAGACATTTACTGCTCCCTCAGTCCTTTCCACTCGTACAGTATTAAAACCCCTTATGGTACATTTTAGAATGTACCACTCTCTTTCTCTTTGTTCTCCTTTCTTTCCCTTTTATCTCTCTCTATCCTAATTTCTTGTTTTTTTTCTCCATCTCTCTCTCTATAGTTACATAGTTAGTAAGGTTGAATAGAGACACCAGTCCATCCAGTTCAACCTGAGTGAGTGTTGGTGCACGTCCACAATTGTCCCCATACCTATACATTGTGACCAATCAAGATGCCCATCTATTATTATTATTATTTTATTTAAGGTACCCATATAGCGCTGTCAATTTTTTACGCAGTGCTCCACACACACATTGGTCCCCACCCCCAAGGAGCCCACAATCCAAGGTCCCCAACTCACACACTAGGGCCAATTTATTATGAACATAAGCCAATTAAGCCAATTAACCTACCTTATCTGTCTTTCTTGGTGTTTCTCTTATGTTTCTCCCCCTCTTTTCCTCTCTCTTCCATGTATTCTCTCTTTCTATTCCCCCTCTTAGTACTCCTTGTTGGGGGGATGGTATGAGTGTTGGGAACAAGCACGGTTCTTTTCGTGTGAAACGCATCAACTGATCATCATTGCAATTTTGTCTGGATCATGACAATAAAGACATTTCTACAGCATCTTTTGTATTCAAGTGTGAAATCAATCTTTTCTTCTCTTCTTGATATTGCCGACGGTGATGAGCTGGGATAAGCACCTTGGATCGGGCGTGTCCATTTTTTTGCCTGAAGAAGTGTGTGCACCCTTGTTCTGTTTCCTGGTATGAGTGGCAGTGATGGCGGGGGGGATAGGGTGAGTGGCAGTGCTGGTTTGGGGGAATGGGATCAGTGGCAGCGCTGGGGGGGGTGGGATCAGTCGCAGTGCTGGGGTATGTTATGATGAGCCAACTTAGGTGCACTTGATGAAGGTCATCTGCTGATCTGAGAACTGTAGTGGGGACTTTTAATGGCAAATATAATCACAGGTAGTGTTACTCACTGTGTCTCCGGCTCCGTGATGTCTCACAGCAATGACACCTATGCCGAAATCAGAAAAAAGGGGCTCCTCCAGCCCCTCCCACTTCACGTTCCTCACCAGTCAGCTGACCTCTAGTCTTTACCGCCCAGCCATGCCGTGAACTGAATTTGCGCCCGCGAAGAGGCTGAGTGGGTGGCCGCGGGCTCCAGGAACAGCACAGCTGGGCGGCCACAGGTTCCAGAGACAGCCCTGCCGGGCGGCCTGCAAACAGGCTGGGTGAGCAGCGCGGGGTCCAGGAGCAGCCCAGGATTCGGTGACCACTGGCAAATCGGCACTCGACCCATGACGGGGTCGCGACCCACTGGTTGAGAACCGCTGCTCTACACGCAGCTTCTTTTTTTATGTTTAAAATATTTTTATTTTCAATATAGACAGATAGGAGGAAAACAAGGCAGCTTCTTTTGTTTAGAATAGCTTGCCATGTACAATTAAAGGGATAGAACAAGAGATAGTTTGTTTTAAATTGCATACAATGTGCAACCCAAGCCTCAAGATCTTTAACCCTTTATTAGGACAGAGAGTGTATGCATCTAGTTTATAATTGATAACGAGATCTGCCAGCAAAGTACAGAAAGAGTTTATTATGGTAAACATGAATCTCCAGCTTGCCCTGCAAATGAATAATGTTTTTTTAATTAATGCGGCTTTGAACAGCCCCCCTCCATCCTTGCATGTCATAGCCCTCCCCTTTTTTGGATGGTCTGATTACTGCTGTACTGTCCCAGCTCCTCTGCAAATCCCTGTCCCCTTCCTACATAATAGGGAGGGAAGGAGTGAAGAGGGATTCTTTACTAGATGCCTGGCTGTTATACCAACCCTCTGGCTTCAAAACTTTCTAAATCACTGACTCCAAACACATATGGAGAGTTGGATAGTTAAAGTGGTTGTAAACCTCAGTCATGGAATCTGAGCAAAGCACATATATCTGTAGTGTTTACTTATCTCTCTCCAAAGCTCTAACTGTTGTTTCTCTCTGGTGCTTTTTTCCTCTGTTATTAGCTTGAGTCACTTCTGAGAAGTTTTCTGACACATGAGATAAATTTGTGTGGGGGGGATGTGGAGCTCAGCAGACAGCTTGTCTATTCAGAACACAGTTCTTCTGCTGTGTGGAGGGGGTGGGTGTGGCTTTCCTCCAATCAGCTCTCACACACTGTTACTGCAGCCTCTCTGCCCCCTCCTCTGTGCTCCTGACAGATGAAGAAAGATTTTAAACTGTTCTCCCCATTTGAAGGGGGTATAGAGAGGAGATAAACAGGTACAACTTATGTAGGAGGATTTGTTTCATCTCTGTGTATCACCCAAGGCTGTTCACTTCACTGGGTATAGGAGAGGGTTTACAACCACTTTAAAGTCACAAGCCCGTCTCTGCAAACTTCTGGATAGGTGGCTCAACATATTGAAGCCTTATGCCTCCTACACACGATCGGACTTTCCGACAACAAAACCGTGGACTTTTGTTCGAAGGGTGTTGCCTTAACTTGTCTTGCATACACACAGTCACACAAATTTTGGCCAACAATTACGAATGTAGTGACGTACTAGACATACTACGTGGTTTTTCAGCTCTTTAGCGCCACACTTTGGGCTCCTTCTGCTAATTTCGTGTTAGTAGAAGTTCGGTGAGTGTTGATTCGCGCTTTTCTGTTCGTTTCTGAACGGCAACCAGACATGTTGCGGAATCGGAGGAGATAACGTGTTATTTATTATTTGCCTTGGAGTTATTGCTTTGACATTATTTTTTTGGTTGAATAATAATGATTTGATTTGGTATATTTTCTATATTTTTGGATGCATAAAATGCACTTTTTGGTTAAGTTCTATGGGCAGATAGCATGTCTAATTTTATTTGTTTTATTTTTTTAATGCACAATAAAATAAAATTGTGGAGAATAATACTTGGCTATGTGTTTTACTTCAAATGACAGTTTGGGAGTCGGCAGTTACATTTTAAAAAATACAATGTAACATTAACAAGGGACACCAACATAGTTGTATCTTTGTTCTTAAAAACTATGGGATAAGTGCTCTTTCACACGGGGCGGATCAGTGATGATCCGCCCCGTGAACACCCGCTTGCTCAGCGGGGATCGCTCCGCCGATCCCCGCTGAGCAGAAAGATGACAGGATCGTCGCTGCACAGTCAGAGCGCAGCTCTCCCCTATGGGGGATCGGATGATGACGGACCGTAGTGTCCGTCGTCACCCGATCCGATCCGAAAACGGATGGAAAAGTAGGTTTTTCCTTCGTTACACTTTTCGGATCGGAGCGGGTCGGATGTCAGCGGACATGTCACCGCTGACATCCGACGCTCCATAGGGATACATGTATGTGCGTTTTTCATCCGAAAACGGAAGGATGAAAAACGGACATACGGATCCCTCGTGTGAAAGAGGCCTATGTGTTGTGGTAACTTGCACAAATTAAAAAAAAACAAAACATAGTAATATTATTCTTGATATCACTAGAAAAAAAAATTTGTTTGCAATAACTCCATCAGTATCACCAGCAAAGCAGCTTCATTATTATCCCATTAAAGAAGAAGAGAATTGTGCGCTGCATTTGGAGATTTCATAATTTGCCGCGTCACGAATGTCAATTCTCCATTACAAACGTTACAAGACCGACCGCTTTTGGCTCGTTCTTGCCTCGGAGCATGCATGTTGGTACTTTGGACTTTTGTGCGACGGACTTCTGTACACACGCTCAGGAAAGTCCGACAACACACATTTGTTGGCGGAAAATTTCAGAGCATGCTAGCCAACATTTGTTGGTGGAAAGTCCGACAACAAATGTCCGATGGAGCGTACACACGGTCGGATTGTCCGCCAACAAGCTCGCATCCAACATTTCCTGTTGGAAAATCCCATCGCGTGTACGCGGCATTAGGGTCAGCATGGCGGCCAAGCACGTAGTATTTGAAAATTAAGAAGTCAGCAATGGCAGCCTCCTTATTTCTCCCAGCAAAGGTTTACTTTAATGGTCCTTTAAGCCAAAGCAGAACTTGCAGGAGCTTTTTATGAAACTAGAACAGAGGCCAGAGGACAGTTCACGCTGCCTTTTTTTTTATATCGAAATTTTTTTTTTCCTGCCAGCTGTCATCTATTGTGCTTTGATTTCATCTCGGTCACCAAAAGCCTCTTTATTTCCATCTTTTGGGTTCCTGGCACTGGAGTTTATGGCAGAGGCAGGTCAGAGACAGGCCATCAACAGAGAGAGAGAGAAGTGTAACAGAGAGCGCACAACGAGAAATCGTTCGTCAAGTAGAGCATAGAAGGCCAGGCTGCCAATGCAGGTGCAGCGTGTGTCAGGTGAGAAGTGAATTTTCTTTTTTTCTTTAGAAAAATCAACTTGTCAGTATTTCATTTTAAAACTACCTAACTCCGGGCCAAAATGTCTTGTTTTTCTTGTGGCGCCGGGTACAATGGGGAAAGTTAGAACTTTTCTCTGTTTTTTTTTATCGCTGTCAGTAATCCTGTGGAAGGGAATTTATCATATGAGATGGGCAGAGCTAAATGTCTTCCTTTCATAGAAATTAGCTTTAGATTTCATGGAATGAGAGCAAAATTGGCTTGAAAAATAAAAATCACATGGCTTTGTTGATAAACCAAGACCTGTAAGTGACGTGCTTTAAAGCCATGTGGCTGACCGCTGTCGGTTATTTTAGTTCTAGAAAGAAATACTTAGATGGGGAGTTACTTGTTTTCTGTTAGGCGCAAGCAAGCATTAAGCAGCAGTAAGATAATTCCATAACCGGTGGGGGGGGGGGGGGGGCTTTCGGTCAGTGGAAACGGGAGAGTCAAAATTTAGCGGGCAGGGTCAGGGACATCTGCAGGGGCATGGAACCTAGATATAACATCTTTAACCATGGACTTATATTAGGACAGTCCCAATATACACTATATTATCAAAGGTGTTGGGACACCTGCCTTTACACATACATGAACTTTAATGGTATCCCAGTCCTAGTCGGTAGGGTTCAATATTGAGTTGGCCCACCCTTTGCAGCTATAACAGCTTCAACCCTTCTGGGAAGGATGTCCACAAGGTTTAGGAGTGTGTCTATGGGAATGATGTTGAATGAGACGACCTGGCTCGCTCGTAGTCTTCGCTATAATTCATCCCAACGGTGTTCTGTCAGGTTGAGGTCAGGACTTTGTGCAAGCCAGTCAAGTTCCTCCACCCCAAACTCTCTCATCCGTGTCCTTATGAACTTTGCTTTGCGCACTAGTGCGCAGTCATGTTGGAACAGGAAGGAGCCATCCCCAAACTGTTCCCACAAAGTTGGGAGTATGAAATTGTCCAAAATGTTTTGGTATGCGGACGCCTTAAGAATTCCCTTCACTGGAACTAAGGAGCCAAGCTCAGCCCCTGAAAAAACAAAACCACACCATAATCCGCCCTCCACCAAATAATTTGGACCAGTGAACAGAGGAAGGTCCATAAGTACATGAATGAACAAGTTTTGGGTGGAGGAACTTAACCGACCTTAACCCAATAGAACACCTTTGGGATGAATTAGAACGGAGACTGCGAGCCAGGCCTTCTTGTTCATCATCAGTGCCTGACCTCACAAATGTACTTCTGGAAGAATGGTCAAACATTCCCATAGACACACTCCTAAACCTTGTGGACAGCCTTCCCAGAGGAGTTGAAGCTGTTATAGCTGCAATGAGTGGGCTAACTGGGATGCCATCAAAGTTCTTGTGCATGTAAAAGCAGACGTCACAATACTTTTGACAATATAGTGTATGTGAAATACCGACAAACGGCATTTCCAGCATATGTTGGAGCTTGTTTGACTACAAAGTCAAGAGGGATCAAGACAACCTTCTGACCTCTCCACGTTATCAATTAAACCCTCTTTTGGTGGGGGGTTTATGAGAAATGGCCTTTACCCAATGGTATATTGCAGTAAACCTGTAGGTAAATAAGAGAACAAGAACTTTCGCTAAGCGGAAGAGTGGGATTGATAATAACGTTGGAAGCGCCTCCACCCAGGACAGGGGAGAGGGGCTTCCCTTCCTAGGGAATTAACCAGTATTTAATCAAAGTATTTGGGAGCAAATGAACTACTGCAACCAGCATATAACATTAACCATAAGTACAGTATATAGATGCACACCAGTATGGAAATAATACAATCATTATATAAGAAATGATTTAATAATAGTATGTACATTTAACGTTCATAACAGAAATACCTGTAGAAAAATGGTGCAGCAAAATTCACTTGCAGGAGCCCCTAAGAATGATCGCTATGCAGTGTCTGTGTCACGTACCTGGTTTGTGAGCCTGACGTGTAGAGAAGGGCCTATCGTACCACACTGGCTTGTGGGTCACTGAAGGTGAGACAGCATTTCCATGTTCTGTGTACTGTGGGGAGACCAAATATAGTTACTGCAGGGTCCTGGGCTTAGTAAAACTTTAAGGCATTGATGTCCATTGATGTCAATGGAGGTATCTGGTTCGGGGCAGGCAGCTTCTAAACCTCAGAGGATCTCCAGGGTCTCCTTGACTTGTAGTGTAATTATTAAAAATGTAGATTTACACATCACACTACTGCTAAAAGGACCAGATAACACATTATCCTAATAAAGGTCCCTGATGGAAGGAGTGAGTCTGGACCCCTGAAACGCATTGGCTACCTTCATTGCAATAATGTTGTAACTGGGCTTTTAAACAGTGGTGTGGCGCTTCCATTTTTAATTTTTGCATTTAAATGCAGAGCACCCTAGATAATGCCCACATGTGATGCTGAACCTCAAAAATGAAAAGAACTGAAATCCAATTAATGAAAGGGGCGGGCCAGGGACAGTAAGGCCAGGGAGGAAAGTGCTAGATGATACTGGATGTCCTTGAACCAGGAAATGAGGCGGACTCTATCTGACTTTGTACAGGTTCTAGCGCACATTGTGAGAAGCGCACAGTGTACAATAAAATTAGAGTGAGCAATCTCAGTACAGGAGAGGAACCTGTACAACTGTGCAAGACTTAAGGGAAGGCTGGAGTTCAGCTATGTCTAATCAGAGTCTGTGCTTCCACTGACTTTGGGGATCCTAATAAAAGGGGGACTTTGATGTAAGGGGGACTCTATCGACCCTGATTTAAGAGGGGTGCTCTGGGGAACCCTGATGTAAGGAGGGATTTTGGTATCCTAATGTAAGGGGAGACTTTGGGGATCCTAATGAAAGTGGGGTCTCTGATGTAAATGTGAACAGGGGACTGTCAGAAACCATGAAATCAGGCCGAGACAGAAGTACAGTTAAATCACACTTGTTTAATAATAAAAGTAAAAAGAACTAACGTAGTCAAAACATAGCCAAAGTTCAGTAACCGATAGTCAGCCAAGCCAGAAGTCAGGGATCAATGTAGTGGAACAGCAAGCAGGATCTGGAGCCAGAAGGGATGTCAGCAAAGCAAGTCTTGAACAGGATCGCAGGATTCGTTTCTGTGATGTTGACCAAGGCGATGGCAGAGATCCTCTGGACTGGACGGCTTAAGTAGGCAGGACTGATGAGCAGGATATCATCAACAGCTGAGTAACTGTGGAGAGATAGGAGCTGGCAATTAGCCAACAGCTGAGTGGCCAGTTCAGAGAAGGAAGGGCTGAGCTCAGCCCTGACAGTACCCCGTCCTCAACGACCCTTCTCCCTCGGAGGACCACCAGGCTTGAGGGGATAAACGTCTATGGAAATCACGGAGGAGGATGTCCGAGGATGAGGCTCAAGAGCATTCCTCTGGACCGTACCCTTTCCAATGCACCAGGAACTATATGCGATCACGGAACCTACGAGAGTCAACACTGGACTGTACTTCATACTCCTCATGGTTCTCAACCTGTACAGGGTGAGGACGTGGCACCGAGGTGGTAAAGCGGTTGCAGACCAAAGGCTTTAATAAGGAGACATGAAATACATTTGAGATACGCATATTAAAAGGAAGGTCTAATGCGTAAGCCACTGGGTTAATCCTACAAAAATTACAGAAAGGCCCAATAAACCGAGGTGCGAACTTCAGTGAGAAAACACAAAGCTCAGAGAAGGAAGGGCTGAGCCCAGCCCTGACAGGGACTCTGGGGACCCTGATATAAGGGCGGGGAACTTTGGGGAACCTAAGGAAAGAAGTAAACCTATGATGTAAGAGGTTCAGCCCTGGGGGGGGGGGGTCCCAGACCTAAAGCTGTGTAAGGGGCCCCAAAATTTAGTTCGGCATACCGCTGCAGGATTGGATGATGTTAGCTGGAGACGAAGCTGTCACCTGCAAACTTCAGCCTATCCATGAAGAAGAGGTATCCAGCCAATGAGGTGCAGCGCAAGCCATGCTGCGCGCAACATCACTTCCTCCCAGCTTCCTGAGTCAATCGCCACATGGAGTTAAGGTTGGCAAGGAGGTGAGAAAGCAATCCGGTACAGGCTGCATTTGCAACCTCTATTTTTTGGGGGGGGAGGGGGGTGGTGGCTGGTCTTGTCTAGGGTGCAAAATAGTCTAGCACCGGTCCTGTGTCTAATGTCCCCAAGTTATCTGGGACCACCATAATCCCCCCAAAAATGTCTGTAGCACATGTCCGCTCCAATGTTATTCTAGTTCTGTAGAAGCGCTGAAAGAGTTACATTAAAGACACTGAAAACCGTTTGTAAGAGGAAGTGTGAATGTGTGATTGTGTAATCAGGACAAGCACCCACTGGAGAATTGTGCTAATTATAATTATACCATGTTAAGAGCAACTTGTATTATTTATCAAATCAGCAAAGATACGCGAACACATTTGTGTACAGAATGCAAACCGACGCTACCTGCCATCCCATTGTAGGAACAACCTAAGGCCGGTACCCCTCACTTATAACATTTGACAATCTCATTCAGCCCTTAAAAAGCTAATTTTCAATTTATTCAACTTTATAAGCCTACTGTCGTCTCAAGCAACAAAAAATAAAAGGGCTGTGATGGAGACAAAAAGCCCACGACTAGTAAATAAAAGGGGAGGGGCGCAGACACAATCGTACCCCCTAACCTTACTGGCCTTGGGACAGCTGCAACCTTTCCTGTAGTTGATGTAGCAGCACTTGTAGGGCTGTGCCTGGAGCAGCAGGTTAATGAGGAAAAGAGGGAGTGGGAATCAAGAAGCAGCAAATCTAATTTTGGCAAGGGGAACAGTGGGAAAATGGGGTGCAGGGGTTAATGAGAGCAGTCAGAAGTCTCTTTGTAGTTCAGAAAACATGAGACCATTTCTCTTTGCTTTTATTTGGTGGCCTGTATGGTCAAAAAAGTACCTCTGCATATAATGCCAACTGCACCCTGTCTTCAATATTCCATTTCGAGCATTCCTTTTTAGGCAAAATAATATTATTACATAAAGGGCCACCCACATGTTCCTAGGGCACTACTGTGTTTAAATATGGCCCCATAGTTTAGAAAACATGAAATTATTTCTCCTTGCTTTGGTAGATGGCCTGTATGGACGAAAAAGTAGCTCTGCATATAAAGCCAACTGCATCTTATCTCAAATATTCCATTCTAGCATTAGTTTTTAGCAATATAATAACATTAAATAAAGGACCATCCATGTGTACTTAGGGCATTAAGGTGTTTAAATATGGCCTTGTATTTCAGAAAAAAATGAAATCATTTCTCCATGTTCTTATTAGTTGGCCTGTATGGCCAAAAAGTAGCTCTGCATATAAAGCCAACTGCACCATGTCTTCAATATTCCATTCTAGCATTAGTTTTTAGCAAAATAATAATATTACATAAAGGACCATCCATGTGTACTTAGGGCATTAAGGTGTTTAAATATCGCCTTGTACTTCAGAAAACATGAAATTTTTTCTCCATGTTCTTTTTAGTTGGCCTGTATGGCCAAAACGTAGCTCTGCATATAAAGCCAACTGCACCATGTCTTCAATATTCCATTCTAGCATTAGTTTTTAGCAAAATAATAACATTACATAAAGGACCATCCATGTGTAATTAAGGTGTTTAAATGTGGCCTTGTATTTCAGAAAACATGAAATCTTTTCTCCATGTTCTTATTAGTTGGCCTGTATGGCCAAAAAGTAGCTCTGCATGTAAAGCCAACTGCACCATATCTTCAATATTCCATTCTAGCATTAGTTTTTAGCAAAATAATAACATTACATAAAGGGCCACCCATGTGTACCTAGGGCACTAAGATATAAATATGGCCCTGTAGTTCAGAAAACATGAAAGCGTTTCTCCTTACTTTTACTGGGTGGCCTGTATGGTCAAAAAGTAGCTCTGCATATAAAAACAACTGCACCCTGTCTTCAATATTCCAGCATTCGTTTTTAGCAAAATAATAACATTACATAAAGGGCCATCCATGAGTGCCTAGGGCATTAAGATGTTTAAATATGGCCTCGTAGTTCAGAAAAAATGAAACATTTCTTCTTGCTTTTATTTGGTGGCAGGTCTGCATATAAAGCCAGATGCATTCCTGCCTTCAATATTCCATTCTAGCATTAGTTTTTAGAAAAATAATAACATTACATAAAGGACCATCCATGTGTGCCTAGGGCACTAAGTTGTAGTTCAGAAACCATAAAACCTTTTCTCCTTGCATTTCTTAGGTGGCCTGTATAGACATATATACAAGAAGCATTTTACCTGCCTCTTTTTTTTTGGTTTATAGCTGAAATTGTAATATAGCTTGTCTGCAAAACCTAAGGGGTCCTTTTAAAAAAAATGCTGTATAAACGTGAGAAACATTAGCACAATTGCAAAGTAAAATTGGTGTATTTTGTTTAATACAATTACTTCCTATGATAGTCTAGTGGCCAGAATTGAGGTGTTATGCATTATGGCCACTGCATGGCGCTTACGATCATTGGAAATAATTGTATTATACAAAATACCCGTTCAAATGTTTGACATAGTTATACAGCATTTTTTTAAAATAAATAGACCCCTAAGTGTTCACTACACACACTTTTCTAAGGGCCTCTTCGCAACGTAAATACATGAACTGCTTGCCAACCAGCCACCGTCATTATACGGCGGCAGGTTGGCAAGGCTGCGCAAACCGCCATAGGTGTACGTCGGCCGCTTTTAGAGCTATAGGGGGACGCGCGCACACCCGCTGCGCAGCGCCGGAGCCAATGCACGTGGCCGGGGACCGCGATGTCCGCCTGCGACCTGAGATCGCTCCTTACATCTGTCAATGTAAACAGACGGATCCCCGTTCTGTCAGGGAAGTAGAGAGAGATCTGCTGTTCCTAGTGATCAGGAACAGCGATCTCTCTCTACTCGCTGTCAGTCCCCTCCCCCCACAGTTAGAAACACCTCCCTAGGGAACATTTAACCCCTTGATCGCCCCCTTCCCTGCCAGTGACATTTATACAGCAATCAGTGGCTATTTATAGCACTGATCGCTGTATAAATGTCAATGGTCCCAAAAAAGTGTCAAAAGTGTCCGATCTGTCTGCTGCAATGTCGCAGTCCCGCTAAAAATTGCTGATCACCGTCATTACTAGTAAAAAAAAAATGATAATAAAAATGCCATAAATATATTCCCTATTTTGTAGACGCTATAACTTTTGCACAAACCAATTAATATACGCTTATTTTTTTTTTACCAAAAATATGTAGAAGAATACATATTGGCCTAAACTGATGAGGAAATTATTTTTTACATTTTTTTTGGGGGGGGGATATTTATTTAGCAAAAAGTTAAAAATATTGTTTTTTTTATTGTTAAAATAAAACCTGCAGAGGTGATCAAATACGACCAAAAGAAAGCTCTACTTGTGGAGAAAATAAAGGACATTTTGATTGTGTACAACATCGCATGACTGCTCAATTGTCAGTTAAAGTGACGCAGTGCTGTATCGCAAAAAATGGCCTGGTCATTAAGGGGGGTAAATCCTTCCGCGGCTGAAGTGGTTAATGTGCATTGCATTAAAGCAGCCCTTCCATTTTGAATGAGCTGCTTCAGTTTTCTGAACATCTCTCAAATACATGTCATTCTTATATCAAGCAATGTTTGCACAAGACTGGTTTTGCTGTCCTTTATTGCAATAGTAGACGTGATACTACAGTATTTGGGTATCCGTGTGCAATGTAAACTATTTGCTGTTTCAGTTGTTTTGGAAAATATCTTGTCAAATAGTGGACCCAGGCTTGTTGGTATAGTGTCAGTAAAAGTAAACAATAGCCTGACTTTTTAACATAATAAACCCATGCTATTTAAAGTACTACACTGCCATCTAGAGTTTGTAGTCAGAAATGATTCCCTCATAGAAACTGATGTAGGTAGAAAGTTAGGTAGGAAGTGGACAGGGGTTATGACCATGTTGTCAGGGCTGGGCTCAGCCCTTCCTTCTCTGAGCTGGCCGCTTAGCTGTCGGGTAATTGCCAGCTCCTATCTCTCCACAGTTAGCTGTTGATGATATCCTGCTTGTCAGTCCTGCCTACTTAAGCCGTCCAGCCCAGAGGATCTCTGTCTTCGCCATGGTCAACATCACAGAGACTATCTCCTGTGTTCCTGTTTAAAGACTTGCTTGGCTGACATCCCTTCCGGCTCCAGATCCTGCTTGCTGTTCCACTACATTGATCCCTGACTTTCTGGCTTGGCTGACTATGCGTTCCGTTTACCGTACTCTGGCTGTTTTGACTATGTTTGTTCTATTTACTTTTATTAATAAACAAGTGTGATTTAACTGTACTTCTGTCTCGGTCTGATTTCATGGTCTCTTTCATGGTTTTTAAGATAAAAGGCCAGCAGCAAATCGAAAGGGGGACTACATAAGACTCTGCCATGGGGCAACACTAGAAGCCACAATACAAGAGAGAATCAATACTGCCAAGACCAAGAACCTGTTTTTCTGCAATCACTTGGAATACCTTTAGTCCTGTTAGCCATGGAAGTCATGGACCAGCTATAACGGAAAGTAAGTGACTTTTAGTGTGTCCCTACTGCATAACTGCATGGTGCATTTGCTAGGAAAGAAAAGTGCACGTGTGTTTATATATCCATATTTGTATTAATCTTTTGCGTTGTTTATAATTGAGATTGAGCCATTTTTTCACAGCCCCTTAACTGCTCCCCCTGTTGTTGCTGAGGCAGCACCCGGAGGTATACACATGCCGAGGCTGCGATGCTTTGTTTAACAGGTGCTGCAGGAATTAAGCCCCCTATCACATTTATCAGGCGGTATTGCCCTCCGAGCGAATGCATTCAAACGAAAGGGGCTGTGTTGCAATGCACACAGTTGCAGCGTGGTTGTCCAATAATTAAGGGGTTACACAGGTCACTCTTCTATGTTTCATTTGGCCAAATTCACACCTATGGCGAAGCTGTAAAGCAGGTGCAATGTACACTAATGCAAAAAACTGTGGTGTGTTCCAATGCAGTTTCACACCATTCCAGTGCTTTTATTCATGCTGGCTGGTACCCAATTGCACATCCCCTATGCACCATAGTAGACCTGCATTGGGGACATCAGCAGAGAGTAGGTAAGCATTGCAGGGGGAACAGCTTTTTGTTTGATGTTCTACAGGGTGTCAGGAAGATTGTGGCCTTGTCAAGCTGAAACCCGATGTCTGGCTAATGCGCGTGTGCATAGGCGTGCACATTCCTGTGAGCATAGAAGACAGACTACACATACATTGTTGCCCATGAATCTGCATGCACGTCCACTGCCTTCAAGCAGCTTTTTTGAACCTGAACCCTGCACTATTTCCTTGCTGTATTGTCTTCAGCCTTGTTCTTGTAATCCAGTTCCTGATACGCATCTGTGATCCTGTTACTGACCCGGCTTCATCATTGAAATTGCTCTGGAAATACCCGTCCCTGTTCATGTTTGTTGGTTGCCTCCACTACCGACCCCAGCCTAGACTACTGACCACACTTCTGCCTAGTAACTTGCTGCCCAATTGCTGCCGACTTCTGCCTGTTCCTGACTCTGATTCTGCTTACGTTCCTGGTGTCCTTCCACTTGGCTGACTAACCAGGCATGAGACCATAACTGGCTTTGTCTTGGTGCATCGGCAGCTATACCTGTGCTCGTCAGATAGCAGAGCTCCCAAGTTCCTGCTCACAGTGTCTATACACCAGGGTTTCTCAACCAAGATCCATGGAACCCTAAGGTTCTTCCAGAGGTTGCTAGGGTTTCAAAGAGCCTTGAGCAATTTCTTTCTCTCAGATAAGATTCCCCTGTAATCTAGTGATCTTTTTTGCTACCTGTAAAGGGGTATTTCTTTCCAATATCCAGTGTAAAATATCCAAGTGTAAAAAGCATTGTCCATCATAATGTATCATGAGTTGTAGATATAGTCATTTTTAGCATTAGTTTCCTGAGCCTGGACTCAAGGGTTTTTTTTTCAAGGGTTCCTCTGTGTTGAAAAGGTTGAGAAAGACTGGTCTTCACCTTGGCACTTGTGTCTTTACTTCGCCCTTGCTGTCCCTGTCTCAACATCTAAAGCCACGTACACACAAGCGGAATGTCCAACAGAAAAAGTCAGACGGAAGCTTTTCATCGTCTATTCTGATCGTGTGTATGCCTCATCAGACTTTTTTTTCCCCAAAAATTCTGACGGACCTAGAAATGGAACGTGTTTTAAATATTTCCGACGGAATCAATTCATATCGGGAAAACCGCTCGTCTGTATGCTGTTCCGACAGACCAAAAACGACGCATGCTCTGAAGCAAGTACGAGACGGAAGCTATTGGCTACTGGCTATTGAACTTCCTTTTTCTCGTCCCGTCGTACGTGCTGTACGTCACCGCGTTCTGGACGGTCGGACTTTGGTGTGACCAGGTGTATGCAAGAGCGCTTGAGCGGAATTCCGTCGGAGTTCCGTCGGAGAAACCTTCGGAGTTTATTCCGACGGCAAAACCTGTCGTGTGTACACGGCATAAGGGTGCTGTACAAGAGGCCACCCTCATCATCTCAGGTGTTGCATACAGGTACATGGCAGAGGGTCATTAATTTAAATAAAAAGTATCTGGTCTTGGGCTTAAAAACACATTATGGCACAAACTCCTACATAAATTGCAATATTTGAAGGGCAGTTGTGGTAAAAAAAAAAAAATAAAAATAAAAAAAACTCTGAATGAAGAGGCATTTCTCGGCTCCTCCATTTTAGCAGAACCGATACCTGACTTTATGAAGGGATACAATGCAAAGAGCAGTACATCCCTCAGCTGTCTGTTAAAGGTAGCAATTCCGCCTGTCAGATTAACTCACAATAGTTGAGTGTAACACTGCCGCATCTAATCCCAGGAAGGAGTCAGTCCATTGCATTAAATCAATAGTCCACATCACTCCCTCATTCCCATTTCTAAGAACCATTAGGCAAAGCCATTGTTGCTTCTCACCAGCCGATTGAGGCGGGAGACTGATGGTGACAAGGCTGGAACTCCTGACAAGTATTTGCGCTGGCAGAATGACATTTAGACATGATTACCTTTTGTAATTCCGTCATGAGCTGTTACAAATAAATACTTGCATGTCTCGCGTCGACGATGACTGATATATGCTGTGAATTCATTTCTATTGTCTTCTCTTTAATTCCCCGCTCAAGGAAGCTTTTGTCAGTCTTTTGCATAAACTGAAAGGTATTCATCAGTCATCTTAATAAAGTTTTACAAACTACGGTGGAGTCGCTTCAATTGAACATGAAAAAGCCGTTATAAAAGTTGGCTCATTCTTAGGCTGCATTCACACTTTCACGTAGCGGGAACAAGCCTTCCTGTTTGCGATTTTGGTTGGGCAATTTTGCACGCGATTTCGGGTCTTGCCCATACAGTCCATTCACTTCATGGGCTGATCTATGCATGCTTGTCACCCAAAAAGAAGATTGTGCTCCTTTTGGGTCAACAACCGTAGGTTATTTTTAGAAATTGGGGTGCCCCTATAAATTATGGCACCCAAAAGTGCGCCACACCTTCTTCTGTGATTTGGGATTGCAGGCAGAAGCATGGTGATTCTGCCTGTGATCCCAAATCGTGAGATTTGAACAGGGCCTTAAAGTGATTCTAAAGTTACAAGGTTTTTTTACATCAATGCAGTACCTTGCTTAAGGTAAAAAACCTTTCATTAACTGTTTGCTTCCCCCCTGCCTTAATACTTACCTGTCCTTTATTGATCCAGGGCTGTGCCCGTCTGCAGCAGCACTGCTCTTTCTCCCTGGTCCTACAGGGCAGATTGATAGCAACAGAAGCCATTGGCTACCACTGCTGTCAATCAAATATAGCGAGGAAGGAGCAGGGATGGGGCCGAGCCGTGTGTGTCTTTAGATGCACACAGCCCGGCTCAGGAGCGAGCCCACATGTCTCACTCCATAGCATACAGCTTGCTATGGGGGCATAATGTCAATATTCCCATCACACAGGTTACTAGAATGGGCTCAGAGGTTGTGGGTGCTACAGCAACAGCCAGCTGGAGACTGGAGACATCACAGATCAATGCACATATTTGCTAGCACACCACGGATCATCTAGTGTCGTCCAAAAGTTTTACTGAAGAATGATCACATCACAAAGGACAAAGTGCATTGTTTTGGAGCCACGCAGGACTCCTTCATCACATGCCTGACAGCAGGGGCAGAATGAAAACTCATGTTGCCCCAGGGCAATAGGAGATCATGGAGCCCCCTGTATCCACGCTCAAGTTAAACCCACACAAAGCCCAACTGGAGAGAGTCCAGAGAAAAGCAACAAAGCTAATAAAGGGACTGGAGGACCTCAGCTATGGTGAAAGGCTACAAGCAATTAACTTATTCTCTCTGGAGAGGAGAAGCTTGAGAGGGGATGATATAATTGTACAAATACCATACTGGTGACTCTAGCATAGGGAAAAAACTTTTCAGTGAAAGGAAATTTAGAAAGACACGTGGCCATTCACTAAAATTAGAAGAGAAGCGGTTTAACCTCAAACTGCGTAGAGGGTTCTTTACTGTCAGAGTGGTAAGGATCAGCAGGGAGCGTCGATAATTTCAAAGACTATTAAATGGTGTAAAGATCCGGGGTGATTAAGCTCTAGTGCGCATATGAGTTGAAGAAATCGTGTCAGTCCCAACTGCATTTTCAAGGCATGGCAGCCCATTTTTATTCGGGACCCTGATGAAGTCACGTGGCGTGACGTAACACGTAGCGCGTGGTTGGATGTTGTACCTAACCGGAAGTGATGTAATTATCGAGTTTTCATTGCAATAACCTGCTTTATTTTGCTTTTATGTAAGGATTCACTTGGCGTTTTAATAAATTGACTTGTTTTATACATATAACACTATGGGAGGCTATCCTTTATCTTTTCTTTAATGGTTGGAACCAGAGTTGTACCGGGTCATTTTAACATCTTAACCACTTGCCGACCGCCACACTGTACGTTCAAAGTTTGGCGGCGGATATTGTTGTTATGGCAGCAGCTGGCTGCCATAACTCCGGCATCCCGGTTTTCTTGCGGCGGTTGGCTTTCAGATAAAAGTGGTCTCTGCTGCGGATTCGCTGCGAGATCACTTTTATCAGTGGCGGGAGAGGGCCCCCCCTCCCGCTGCGATCCCGTGACCTCCGCCGCTTACCGGAGCCTTCGGTAGTGGCGGAGGCGATCGCTTCTGCCCCCCTCCTGTGCCTGGAGACGAGTGAGGCTAAGATGGCGCCCAATCGTCTTCATGGCACTGCTGGGTGGAAGCGACGTCAAAACGTCACTTCCGCCCATACGTCTTAAAGACACATTTTTTTTCAATGTCATTTTTTTAAATTACTTTTTTCTTTTTTTTTTTTTTTTTTATTGCATTTTAGTGTAAATATGAGATCTGAGGTCTTTTTGACCCCAGATCTCATATTTAAGAGGCCCTGTCATGTTTTTTTCTATTACAAGGGATGTTTACATTCCTTGTAATAGGAATAAAAGTGACACAATTAAAAAAAAACAGTGTAAAAATAAATAAAATCATGTAAAATAAATAATAAACATAAATTTAAAAAAAAAAAAAAAAACCCCTTGTCCCGACGAGCTCGTGCGCAGAAGCGAACGCATACGTGAGTAGCGCCCGCATATGAAAACATTGGTGAAACCACACATGTGAGGTATAGCCGCGACCGGTAGAGCGAGAGCAATAATTCTAGCCCTAGACCTCCTCTGTAACGCAAAACATGCAACCTGTAGAATTTTTTAAACGTCGCCTAAGATTTTTGAGGGTAAAAGTTTGACGCCATTCCACGAGCGGGCGCAATTTTGAAGCGTGACATGTTGGGTATCAATTTACTTGGCGTAACATTATATTTCACAATATAAAAAAAAATTGGGCTAACTTTACTGTTACTGGAGATCTACCCCGGTGCACCCACCTCCACTACAGGACACCTTCAAGGCTTTTTATACTCCTAATGGAGGTAAGCGCTCTGTGAGCATTCAGCTTTTGCGAAGATTGATATTAAGAAGAATTTGTTATTACCTTTTAGAAGAGTAACTTCACTTTCACATGTTTGGACACTTTGTTTGTGCTATACTTTATTGGATTTCATTACTGAACTTATTATTTTATATTTATATTATTTGACATTTATTATTATCACCTAGGAATTTGTGTGGATCACCTTCCCTTATTTTTATTGTTTTGTGCATTGTGTTCACTTCAGGCCCAGCACCATTTTTTACAGTATTTAGGTAGTCAGTTATTCTTCACTTAGTGGCGCGAGGGACCACATTTTACATTTATTTTAGGACAAGCCCCATAGCCATTAATATGGATTATTGCTCTTTAACATATTTCTCGGCACGCTGTCAGCTTGCAGCCTCAACTGGGTCACCTTGTCCCGAGAGCTTTCTGGCCTAGAAACTTTAATAAACAAGGATCAATTAAGTTTGATAAACTTTGCTGCAAATCACACAAATATTTTAGTCTGCAACTCTTAATGTCGGCCACTGCAATTCATTTCAAGTGACGCACACTGAAATATTCATCACCCTTAGACAGCGCTGCTGGCGTGCTGGATTTTCTTTCTTGCAAAAAATAAAAAATACGGGAGAAAAAGTATCATGTCAAACTAAAAGGAAAAGTTTTCAATGTTCTGGGAATTGTAAATACCAACCCGCAGCTTGTCAAAATCAGTATTCGTCTCGGTGTGCTCAGGTCTGCATAAAGCGAGGGATAGGATCATTATCTTTTATTTAGGAAAGGAGCCACATGCATATCAGTGCTGGATGATTACAAAAATTGCTCAAAATCAATTTGCATATTGTATTACACTTTATAAATGTACTGTATATGTATATTGTGACAGTGCAGTGCCCTGCCACTGTGTAAAAATAGGTAAGTGGCATTCAGGGTTCTCGTGAAGGCAGATTCAAAAAATTGGAGAGAAACATTTTTTTCTACTGGTTTTATAACCCCCAGATTGGGTTCTGGAGTCCAGAGAATTTAAAGAGTATTGGGAGGGCTGAAGCCTCTAACCCTGTGTCCAGGTGTAGCACCTTCTAGCTTAGAGTGCTAGGTCATAGTTTGTAAGCTGTAGTGTAGGTACATTTGAGCCAGGCTGGGTTCAATCTGGGTCAGGGCTGAGTGACTCAGGGAGGCTGGATGACTCAGCAAGCAGCACCTCTGGTACCTTCCCCTACTTGCTGGAACCTTGGAGAAGCTTCCAAAAGAATGGGTGGAAGGTTACGAGGAGCTGCTTTGAGTATTGAGAAGGGCCCCAGCCAATCCCCAGCAAGTGGGCTGGCATGGGGCGGGCACCTCTTAAATACACCGGGGGTCATGCCAGCAGGGGCATTTGGGTGGAAAATGGAAATGGAGTGCTGAGGAGGCTGTCGGTGGCCCTTGAGGGTGCCCCCTAGTCTGGGGGTGGGGGGTCCTGGGGCTTGGGTGCTGGAGGAATCCTCCACAACACACGGAGGAGTCCTGTCCTGGATGCACAGGAGCAGGTGTGAGGACAGCAGGAGAGAGTCAGCATGTCCAGGAGATCTCCAGGAGAAGTCAGCCGGTGGGCTGATGATTGTGCCATCTGGGAGGACTGTGGGAAATAGCCAGAAGGGCTAGTGAAAGGGGCAGCTGCAGCCGGGCGGATTGGCAGTGCCTGAAGAGGTGGTGCAGGGATCAGTATCCACAGGGATGTAAGCTGGACACTGGACTTTGCTACACAACCAAAGGGGCCCAGAGTCTCTGCCTGTAAAGGGCTTGTGCTTTGACCTGGCAAATTTTATCCCCTCAATAAAATACAAAAACAAAGTACTGGACTGTTTTCTGACTCTGGGAGCCTGTGAAAATTTGGTGTGCCTGGCTGTGCAGGGTGGGGGATCCCATTTCACTTGTGGCTTCTATGTGGGGTGCACTACACAGGTCTTACCAGAGAGCAGCAGACTGTCTTTGCCATTGTGCACAGCCCTTATAATAAAGAATAGAGATAGGGTATAATCACTGCGCTTGGGTTCTAAGGAGCAGCTGGTATAAATTGTTGGCAACAATATGAACATAGAGGAATGGGTGTATGCAGCGCTAGAAATAAATAAATATAAACGTTCAAAAGTGCCCACGGACACTAGCACAAAAGTCCATATCTCTTTAAGAGTCACCCGAGGTGTAAATTCAAACAGACTGAAGTGAGTAGTAATATCCTCCATAAAACATCAACACACCGGGCCTCTTACCCCAAAGTATGGACCAGTAGGCTATATGTGGTCAAACAAGCATAGTGTTTATCCACAGGCTCCTTTAAGGCAATATGCAAATGGATCTTGTATATCTCTCACGGATGGTTAGTCCCCAGGTATCATGCATCCCCTCAGTCTGACTCTGGACTCTCCATTTGAAATAAGGGGAAATGGAGAGACCGGAGTCCGACGGAGGAGATGCATGATACCTGGGGACTTGCCATGATCCATGAGAGATATACAAGATCCATTTGCATGTTGCCTTAGAGGAGACGAGATCAACCTGTGGATAAACACTATGCTTGTTTGACCACCTATAGCCTACTGGTCCATACTTTGGGGTAAGAGGCCCGGTGTGTTGATGTTCGGTGGAGGATATTACTACTCACTTCAGTCTGCTTGAATATACACCTCGTGTGACTCCTAAAGAGATATGGACTTTTGTGCTAGTGTCAGTGGGCACTTTTGAACTTTTATATTTATTTATTTCTAGCACTGCATACACCCATTCCTTATAATAAAGAGCCTGACAGTAGTTCAGGGCTTCACCGGGGAGTCGGGAGGTCCTCTCCCCAGAGGCCAGGGAGTGGGCCAGAGCAGCAGGGAGCTGCATAAGAGAGAGTGCCGAGAGAGCTTAGAGAGAGGTGCAGAGTTGCATGTGAGCGCAGGGGTGCTGAGAGACTGTCTGAGGGACCATGCCAAAGGCCCAGGCTGGAGGCTCGAGTAACAGGAGTGCATCTCAACTCGGTGATCTGCTGCAGCCTCTTTGCAACTATTTCTAGCCTACATGCACTCCAACAGTGGCTGCCTGGCATTACTCAAGGCAGGTTTCCTAATGGTTGGTGACAACTAGGAATGAGCTTAGACATGTTCAGATCTTAGTTATCACTCTATAACAGAAGGTGACCGATTTAAAAAGAATGACTGGGGAGTTATCCCCTGCCGATATTGAAGTAATTTTGGTGTGATGCTCTCATTCCTCTTCTTTAATGATGACTCTGAGATTGCCGTGTTAACAGATTATTAGATTTTACAACCAGTAGATAACATTATGGCCACACAAGTTTTTTGCTCTACCGCTTTACATTTCTATATTGTAACCAATGTATCAGATAACTCCTGGCATGGAACCAGATACTTTGTATCCTTTACTATCTTGCATTGTCTGTTATATCCTTGCCTCTATTGTAACCTTCAATAAAGATTATAATATTTAAAAACATATTGAAAATTACCTTTGAAATTATATTATGATGTTAAATTATAGTATAGTATAGTTTTTTTTTTTTTAACAGTAAGAAGCTTTGTAACAAACATACAATAGTTCATACTACAAATTATGTACAGCATACAACAAAATTTGTATAAAAGACATATCATCCATATAGGCCGTACAGAGACTAAATGTGATAATCTAATAAAGTTAAAGAGGTTGTAAAGGCAGAAGTTGTTTTATCTTAATGCATTCTATGCATTAAGATTAAAAAACCTTCTGTGTGCAGCAGCCCCCCTAATACTTACCTGAGCCCCATCTAATTCCAACAATGTCCACGAGTCCCTCGGCCGTCTGGGACTCTCCCTCCTGATTGGCTGGGACACAGCAGTGGCACCAATAGGTCCCGCTGCTGTCAATCAAAGTCAGTCAGCCAATCAGGAGAAAGAGGAGGCGGGGCCGAACCACAGCTCAGTGTCTGAATGGATACACGGAGCTGCAGCTCTGCTCGGGTGCCCCCATAGCAAGCTGCTTGCTGTGGGGGCACTCAACAGGAGGAAGGGGCCAGGAGCATTGAAGAGGGACCCGAGAAGAGGAGGATCCAGGCTGCCCTTTGCAAATCCACTACACAGGGCCGGATAAGTATAACATGTTTTGCAGATGACTGGGTTCCATACTCGTGCACTCGTGCACAGCCAGGCAAAAGGGATTTTCTACTTTCATCCAGACACAAGGAACAGTCTTTGAGCGTGTTTTTTTTTTGTTTTATTAAGGGTAATAACTTGGATAGCTAATGGGAATTATAGGATGCCCAGCTTGATTGCAACAAAAATGGGTACAAATTCCTTCCTATGTACACATTCAAGAATTGTCCTTCTCCTGAACACTGACAGTCTCTGATGATCAAAGATGCAAAAGCCCCTTAAGGACTAGGAACACTCAGTCCTTTAGAAAGTAGTACAAAGTGTTGTAGGCTGCATTCCGGAGTATCTCAAACCCCACTGTAGACAATGAGCCCAGCTCTACTGCCTGCAGGAACTACCAGCCCACCTGGCTGCTTCTTCACCAGCCCACCCGGCTGCTCCAAAGATCTCCCAGGACAAGGGAAAGGAAGATTAAGCACAATTATGTCTTCCAGAAAGGCTTGCTACATGTGGAAGTCTCTCCCTTTGTGTGTTCCTAGGTGTTCTGCTGTACTCATACTGTCCTCCTTGCTCCCATTGCTTCTTAGGTAAGATTCCTTTTAAACTGCACTGCTGTCAGGATCCTCCCAAGCCAGCCCGAGCTCCAGCCCGAGGCAGAGCCCCCCCAGACCAGGGGTTTCCCTCCAAGGCCATCGACAGTCTCCTCAGCACCTCATCCTCCATTCAACTCTCCTGCTGGCATGACTCTTCCATGTTTTTAAGGGCTGACTCACCCACCATGCCAGGCTCACTGCCTGGGGATCGGCCAAGTTTCCCTTAGAGACCTTGTAACACTAACGTGTCACATGACACCGGGTAGGGAAAATGGCTAATTGGACCCAATTTGGACATTTTCACTTAGGGGTGCATTCAATTTTGTTGCCAGCGGTTTAGACATTAATGGCTGTGTGTTGAGCTATTTTGAGGGGACAGCAAATTTACACTGTTATACAAGCTGTACACTCACTACTTTACATTGTAGCAAAGTGTCATTTCTTCAGTGTTGTCACATGAAAAGATAGAAGAAAATATTTACAAAAATGTGAGGGGTGTACTCACTTTTGTGAGATACTGTATGTATATATATATATATATATATATATATATATATATATATATATCTTCAGTTACTTCCTGGTTTCTGGCTTAGTCCAAAATTATGTCATACATCCCTGGAGTCTTCAGGAGGGGAGGAGGAGTTTTCTCAGCTAACCACACCCTCTTGTCTGCATGCCTGAGCTAAGGGCAGATGGACTCTAGGAAGTAAATACTACAGCATTCATCTGCCCTTGGCCAGAAATGCTAGGGGGTGATTTCTCAGCAAAATAAAGCATGGATACATGGATGAATGGGAGAGTTTAGTTTGAAAAATTAAAAATGAACAAAATAGCTTTTTTAGGTTGTGGTGCTCAGAAGCAGAGTAGTCCTGCTTTAAGCAAATTACAGTGAAGATTCTTGGCACCTGTGCAAATGACTGACACATTGGAAGAGCAAGTTTTTATACAAAGTCCCCTAGGTGTAGTATTGTGCATTTTATTTAAGATCAAATAAAAAAAAGAGGAACAACTGAGGAGGAAAGAGGGACTCGGGGTTAAGTTTTAAATGAGGAACGGTTGGAAGCTATGCAATCACACAATGCAAAATCATCCATGTTTGGGGACCTGGTGGAAGTCACAAATGCCAATGGAGGGCTTTACAGAAATCCTACAATGGATTCGGAACCTAGCTACATCAGTCAGATCATAAATGTTTCAAATGAAAAGCACAAAAATGTAAGACCGCCAGAAACCAGAGCCCCCAGGTTACACTGACATGGTTATCAGTAAGGTCTCTAATGATAGAGAAAAAACAGGACCCTACAGAGAGAGCCTAAATGGGACTGCTGATTAAAAGCAGCATGATGTCAGAATCAGTCCAAGAATCAGCAGTCTAATCACCTGTATGAGAACGTGAATCTCAAGGTCAAAGCCCATACCTTGCAAACACATGTGAGAAATGATGACAGACCAGCCGCAGCTGATTAGCTCCTTTAGCCTCATTTTGCTTCGGTATGAAGTGTTTCATTCGAGATCTGCAGAATATACTTGTGCAGGAATTCTATCATCGGTAATTGGGAGACGTAGGCCGGTGCCTGCTGTAATATGCCTCAAACTTTGAATTGTACCCAGTAATTTGAGAATGACTAATCCAGGAATTGCATATCATGTAACTGCATGCTTATGTGTGAGTGCCATTGTTGTCTAATTAGCAATAATTAACTCATAGTAACTTGGGTTTTAGTAAATGGTTTCTTTTTAAAGGGTTTTATTTACCCTTTCTCATATATACATTTCCCAGAGCACTATTAATTAGCTAGACCAGTGCTTTTTAACTTCTCAACCACCAGGCCACATCTGGACCATGTCCTTCCTCCAACTGAGTATCCGGCCAGGTGCAGATCCCCTAACCTCCCACAGTGCCTCCCAGATGCCATACTGCCTCTCCACCTTCCATAGTAGACTGCAGTACCCCTCGGCCCCCACATTGTCCTCAACCTCCCACAGTGCTCTCTAACCTCCCACAGTGCCTCCCAGATGCCATACTGGCTCTATACCTTCCATAGTAGACTGCAGTACCCCTCGGCCCCCACATTGTCCTCAACCTCCCACAGTGCTCTCTAAACTCCCACAGTGCCATCAGCCTTCCAAAGTGCCCCTGAGCCCCGTGCTGTGACCCCAGGCCTGCTACAGAGCCCCCTATGGGGGGGGGGGGGGGGTAGAGCTACCTATGCCATATGTTTACCCTGTCTCATAATCTCTGAATGTTTCAAATGACTACAAGGGATCTTCGGCAAACAGACCGGCTTAACAATACAACATCATATCACCTGTCCACTGTGAATTGAGTATTCATAAAGGAGAGGGGGACGAGAGGGCATCATCAAGAGAACACTAGTGGGGGGGGGGGTGGAGATGTAGTTGTAAGTTCATCTTCCCCTCAGGCTATCTCTGAGGATGTTCTGTAGATTACAGAAAAGAGTAGTTTATACAAGCACATCTCTGGCTCTACAGTATTTTTATAGTTTATTAGGCTGTGATAAATCTGCCAACGTTTAAGTAGCTGTAGGTTTTGGACGAGACTCAAAGTTGCAAGGTTTATAATGCAGTATAGCAAAGGAAGAAACCCAGTTCAAGAGATTTTCAGAAGATGCGCCTTTTGCCAGTTACCAGTAACTTATTTGTTTTGTATCTGCTTTTAGCTATAGCACTCCATTTTTGCTGCAGCCATTAAAAATTGCGGGTGGGCTCTCTCTAGGTACAATAAGCTACTACCGTGTTTCCCCGAAAGTAAGACCTACCCCCAAAATAAGACCTACCCCGATTTTCAAGGAGGGCTGCAATATAAGCCCTACCCCGAAAATAAGCCCTAGTGTGTGTGTTTCTGTAATCTAACCTGTATTCAAAATACCTTCAGTATACAGCGCCACTCGGCGCTCAGCTTATCTCCTGCTCTTCCCTTTCCTGTCAGCGGGGGGGTCTCGTCCCCCCTCCTATTGCAATGTTCGGATCGTTGCGGGCTATGAAAGCGCCGAGGCGCACTCAGCTGATCTCCTCTTCTCCTGCTTCTCACCGGGGATCTTGGCCCCCCTCCCTCTGTAATGCTGGATCGCGGCAGGCTATGGAAGCGCCGAGGGGTGCTCAGCTGATCTTTTCTTCTCCTGCCTGTCAGTGGGGTATCTCAGCCCCCCTCCCTCTGCAATGCTCTGATCATGGGAGAGAGCTTCGGCGGGCTATGGAAGTGCAGAGTGGCGTTGTAAGAAGGTATGCGACACAATTGAACAGAAAAACACACCTTTTTCATTATATTCTACTGTAGTAGAAAGGATTCTTGGAGTTTACAACCACTTTTGATTCACTTCACACTGGGGATTCCTGCCAGGCAGGGAGGGAGAGGGGGCAAGAAGACAGCACATTAAATACCAAGCCCTACCCCGAAAATAAGCCCTACTGTGTTTTTGATTGCCAAAATTAATATAAGACCCCGGGCTTATTTTCGGGGAAACACGCTACTGCCTCAACAGCACTTCTGTTGGTTCTTTGTGGGCCAGCGGCTCTGGCTGCCTGCAGCTGCCCAAGCAGCCAATCAGTGCCTCTGCCACACACAAAGTCTTTGGCCACAAATCAGGAAGTAGAGGAGGCGGGATGGGCAGTGGCCCCAGGTCCAGTGTTTTCAAGTGGGGGGGGGCACCATGTGGTGAATAGCACCCTCCTCGTCATATGCGTGCCATTCATTTCATTTTGCCTCTGGCTGGTCTGGCTCCGTTCACAATCAGCACAATCTACTGAAGCCAAAATTCAGAAAGCACCTCACAGGGGCACTGGGAATTTACTTCCCGAGGACTGTGCATGCACATGTGTGTATCAAATAACAAATATCAAAATAATTTAAAAATGACTGCGCTGTCCTACATAATGTGTGATGTAAATTTGTGATTTATATCGAAAATTGATATGAATATAGGAAAGCAGCTGCGACTTCCTGCAAGATACACACATCAGTCAACAATTTCCAATATCAAGTTGCGCTACATTTCCATAAAGTGAATCCGTGCAGTGAGTTAAATATAATTCAACCTTTCTAGAGTGAAAATCATAAATAAAATGTATCAAACTGCACACTGTGAACAGTCCATTCTATTGATAGTAGGTCTCCATTGTGAAAACAGCACACAAATCACCCGGGAATAGTGACGAGAAAAAGATCTGCCTTCCACCTCCACACACACTGCCGCTTACCGACTCCTGTTGATCTCTTATTACAGGAGATCACAAGCGCTTCTGGCTTAACACCCAGCCCGGGCCTTTTATGTACGCAGCCAAGGTCTCAGCCTCTTCCCAGGTGTTATACCCTTTACAGGTACATATTGCCGGATATTCCCCATAAGAAAATAAAAGCTGTGATATCAGACGATCACCTACACTTGCCACAAAGCAAACAGGAAGCACATTTGGGATGCCTTTCAGAACAGATGCTTTTGCGCCTGCCCATCAGGAGCTCATGACTATAGTGTGAACGTTTGAGCCTTATGGCCAATAACTGCAAGCGGCACCGGTTCCAGTAGAAGCGTCAGACATTCAGGCCCGAAGCAGATGAGGACACCTGAGAGACTCCAGGTAGAAGTGGCGGTCGAGAAGTAGCTCATACACTCATTAGGCAGCTGTGTGATGGGGAGCCTCAGGATCCGCTATTCAGCGCATGCGCAGCAGCCTTTTTCTATCTCTCTCTGTACCCAGCCAGCCTAGCGCTGTGTGCCTGAGTAGTGGGGTGAACATCTCCCCCTTAATGCCCCCCCACCCCTTTTTTTGCTCTTTTCCCCTTTAACAAACCTGTTACTGGACTTATTATACAGTGGGGATGGAAAGTATTCAAACCCCCTTAAATTTTTCACTCTTTGTTATATTGCAGCCATTTGTTAAAATCATTTAAGTTCATTTTTTTCCCCTCATTAATGTACACACAGCACCCCATATTGTACACACAGCACCCCATATTGACAGAAAAAACACAGAATTGTTGACATTTTTGCAGATTTATTAAAAAAGAAAAACTGAAATATCACATGGTCCTAAGTATTCAGACCCTTTGCTCAGTATTTAGTAGAAGCACCCTTTTGATCTAATACAGCCATGAGTCTTTTTGGGAAAGATGCAACAAGTTTTTCACACCTGGATTTGGGGATCCTCTGCCATTCCTCCTTGCAGATCCTCTCCAGTTCTGTCAGGTTGGATGGTAAACGTTGGTGGAGCCATTTTTAGGTCTCTCCGGAGATGCTCAATTGGGCTTAAGTCAGGGCTCTGGCTGGGCCATTCAAGAACAATCACAGAGTTGCTGTGAAGCCACTCCTTCGTTATTTTAGCTGTGTGCTTAGGGTCATTGTCTTGTGGGAAGGTAAACCTTGGGCCCAGTCTGAGGTCCTGAGCACTCTGGAGAAGGTTTTCGTCCAGGATATCCCTGTACTTGGCCGCATTCATCTTTCCCTCGATTGCAACCAGTTGTCCTGTCCCTGCAGCTGAAAAACACCCCCACAGCATGATGCTGCCATCAACATGCTTTACTGTTGGGACTGTATTGGACAGGTGATGAGCAGTGCCTGCTTTTTGGCACACATACCACTTAGAATTAAGGCCAAAAAGTTATATCTTGGTCTCATCAGACCAGAGAATCTTATTTCTCACCATCTTGGAGTCCTTCAGGTGTTTTTTAGCAAACTCCATGCGGGCTTTCATGTGTCTTGCACTGAGGAGAGGCTTCCGTCGGGCCACTCTGCCATAAACCCCCGACTGGTGGAGGGCTGCAGTGATGGTTGACTTTCTACAACTTTCTCCCATCTCTGGAGCTCAGCCACAGTGATCTTTGGGTTCTTCTTTACCTCTCTCACCAAGGCTCTTCTCCCCCGATACCTCAGTTTGGCTGGACGGCCAGCTCTAGGAAGGGTTCTGGTCGTCCCAAACGTGTTCCATTTAAGGATTATGGAGGCCACTGTGCTCTTAGGAACCTTAAGTGCAGCAGAATTTTTTTGTAACCTTGGCCAGATCTGTGCCTTGCCACAATTCTGTCTCTGAGCTCTTCAGGCAGTTCCTTTGACCTCATGAATCTCATGTGCTCTGACATGCACTGTGAGCTGTAAGGTCTTATATAGACAGGTGTGTGGCTTTCCTAATCAAGTCCAATCAGTATAATCAAACACAGCTGGACTCAAATGAAGGTGTAGAACCATCTCAAGGATGATCAGAAGAAATGGACAGCACCCGAGTTAAATATATGAGTGTCACAGCAAAGGTTCTGAATACTTAGGACCATGTGATATTTCAGTTTTTCTTTCTTAATAAATCTGCAAAAATGTCATCAATTCTGTGTTTTTCTGTCAATATGGGGTGCTGTGTATAAATTAATGAGGAAAAAAATGAACATAAATGATTTTAGCAATTGGCTGCAATATAACAAAGAGTGAAAAATTTAAGGGGGTCTGAATACTTTCCGTCCCCACTGTATGTTCAATGTTCTATATAATTTTTTCTACAGAACTGTCATACGCATCAGCTCCTGATGAGATGGTATTTATCCCCCGAAACGCGTAGAGCTTACAAAGATGCATACCTTAATGACTTCACCTGTGAGGACATTTATTCCTTGTTATTATGTTTTATACAATTTTGTACATGGAGCAACATTGGCAATGGTACCACACAACATTCTGTGGTTTATGTTTAATCTTGTGCTGTATCTGAATTTATGCAACTACTATTTTTACTGTGATATTAATTTTGGTTACATCATGTCATATATATGGCTGTACAATAAATTATCCTTCTACATCCGGTTCCTTTTTGTGCCTCATTCAAAGTCCCAAACTCCCCCCTCTTTTATAGTTATGACAGTTGCCCCCCTCCCTCCCAGCCTGCAAGCTCCTGGGACATTACAAAGGTCCCAGGAGGCTGGGGACCATTCACAAAGAGCATGGTAGCTCATGCATTCGCAGGGAGGAGCTGGGTGTGAAGTCACAGGGAGTCACAGCCGGCTTCCCACAGTCAACTGCTCTGGGGACCTGAAGATTGATGAAGAACCAGCCCGGGTGGGGACAGAGCTGGATCCTGGGACAGGTGAGTGTCTGTTTATTAAAGTTGGCATCTGCAGTATTTGTAGATGGTGACTTTAAATTTCTAAAAAAATGACTGAAGATCCTCTTTAAGTTGCATGCTATGTATCCGGTCAAAGCACCATTTTCCTTTCTTGGTCTTGTGTATGAAGATTTACTATTGTGTTTACAGACATATAGACAGATAAGTACGATGGTGATATTGATCAATAAAATCACAAGAAGCAATTGCAGGCTTTGTTGAAATACAGTGATGGAGTTTCAAGTCGTTCTACTCTTAAGTGTTTACTGTTGTCATTCTCTGTCCCTGGCCTCCTGCTCCCAATGATTGCTTTCTTCTACTCTCTGTTCTGGTGAATTGCCCTCATTTTCAAGAACCACTAAGTCTAAAATACCAGTTGGTTTTTTATAAAGGTAGCATTGGAATTGTTTACAAGAAAATATATAGATATTTGTTTTCTTTTTTCTTTTCTGTGCAAACTGTTCCTGGATCCGGAGCTGTTAAGTCTTACATTGGGTTCTACCTACTGTATGTAAGGCTAGGGTACAGTAATTCCCACCATCTACATTAAATATGCATATTCAACCCTCTAGCTCACCTTAGACCTTTTCTGGTTTGGTGATCTGCTGCTTGTATTTCAAATTAACTTTCACATATCCTTTCTACTGCCTGTGATGGTAGAGAGGAATTCCCAAATACACTTCTTGCTGCCTCTTACAGAAGCCATGATATAAAATAATACTAAGACGTTCACCAATTAGATCTAAACATGTTTTGGAAGTCCATTTTCCTAACAAGTCAGAAAAACCTCCATGTGTGATAACAGTGCCTCCACTTGCTATCATACCCCTAAGTAGACGTAAATGGCCTGGTCCCTACCCAAGCAGTTGGATTGTGCCTGTCACGATCAGGCGTCAGGCCTGGAGACCAGTGCCAATAGCAGTAGAGAAGCTCCAACCGACCAGCTGGATAAGTGAACAAGCAGGTCACCCTGGCGGATGACGCGTGCTCACCCAAGGTGCGAGGTCTAAGCACTAACTGGTGTTCACCAGAGCTCCTTATGGTGGAGATGGGTTTTGCTGGGTGTTAGTACCAGGTAGCAGTCCGCAGGATCACCCCACCAGGAGGTAAGCAAGCCGGGGTCCAGTAGCAGATATAGCAGGTAGGGTTCCAGCAGATGCATAGTCAGTAAACAAGCCAAAGGTCAGTAACAAGTGGTAGCGGAGATACGGACGGCAGCAGGAGAGACAAGAGCGAGATATTTGCTGGAGAAGTTCATGGGAGGTGCTAATTAGTTCAAGGTTCATGAAAAACAAAACATAAGGCAAGGTTAAATTGGTTCTAAAGACATGAAGGGAAAAAAAAACTTCTGTATCCAGCTCCCCTTATACTTACCTTAGCCCCATCACGATCCAGCGCTGTGAATGAGAGCAGCGGCTGCACTGTCAATCAAATGTCTGTGATGAGGGAGCAGGGGGTAGGGCAATGCCCCACTGTCTGTGTCTATGGATGCAGACAGTGAGGCTCAGGAGTGAGCCTACACAACTGTCCCCTATAGGAAGGGGCTTCCTATAAGGGCACTGGATTAAGAGGAGAACCCAGGAGCACCAGCGGGGGACATGAGAAAAGAGGATTGGGGCTTCTCTGTGCAATACCATAGCACAGAGCAGGTAAGTATAACATATTTGTTATGTTTGTAAAAAAATAAAATAAAATAAAATTACCTTTAGAAACACTTTAACTAAGCAATCAGGCAGGGAGCTAGCAAGAATCTTAGGTGGCTCAACAAAAACAGTTACTGCCAGATACAGCAGATATCCGGGATTCAGGTCTAGGCCCTGATAATGCCATTATACTGGTGTGAAATTGGGCTGCTTTTTTTTTTTAAAGTAATCTTTATTTATTCGATATGTAAAAACAATACATAAGACAAAATGACAGGAAACCATAAAAAAAAGGCAAAAGAAAGTTATCCATTGGTCAAAAGGCCCATCAAGAGCCCAACTTGATACATTATGACCATCTGACATAAGGAACATAAGGCCCCTTTCACACTGGGGCGGTAGGGGGTGTCGGCGGTAAAACAGCGTTATTTTTAGCACTGTTTTACCGTGGTATTCGGCCCCTAGCGGTGCGGTTTTAACCCCCCGCTGGCGGCTGAAAAAGGGTTAAATCCACTCGTATAGAGCGGCTATAGCCGCGGTATTGCCGCGGTATAGCCGCGCTGTCCCATTGATTTCAATGGGCAGGAGCAGTTTAGGAGCGGTGAATACACCGCTCCTTCACCGCTCCAAAGATGCGGCTGACAGGAAATTTTTTCTTCTCCTGCCAGCGCACCGCTTCAGTGTGAAAGCCCGGCGGTGGCTGTTTTGGGGCGGTTTGCAGGCGGTATTTTTAGCGCAATAACGCCTGCAAACCGCCCTAGTACGAAAGGGGCCGAAGGGCATATAATCTGCATGCGTATAATTAATATAGATAAATCCACACACTTTGAATTGCCATATTCCTATCAACAAATCCTGGTATCGATTAACACCCATCCATATATGTTTGGAACATAGAGGGTAATATCAGGGATAGCCAATCTAACATGGAAGGTCATAAGAGCACGGGGGTTGGAGAAAGGGGAACAAAGTAAAGAGGTAACAGAGGACAGCATATGTATAGCAGGATATCTGCGCTAAACCCAAAGGACAAATGAATAGGTGTATATATATATATATATATATATATATATATATATATATATATATATATATATATATATAAAACATATGAATATTCATATATAAAACTGGTTCTGCATCTAAAAAAAAACCTGAATATTCAATCAATAAATGTGTACAACAATTAAAAATGTGCAACCAATAGAGGCATTTATAAATGCAAACATGTGCTGTGATTAATTATTGTGCTTTGATGTGCTGGGATTAATTAAAAATTATATTAAGCTGTATAGTCCAAAAAAGTGCTTGACCCAATGCAAACAACCAGGACAAATTTCTCAGGAGAACAAACGATTTTTCTGGTTATCAAACAAAGTAAACAAAACAGCGCCGCTTACCAGATGTGATGGATCTCAAATTATAGAGATCGGATAGGCACACACAGGAAGGATCACTTGGCCAAAAAGGATGTATCCACAGGCTCTTCCAATAGCGGGATCCCTCCTCCTGTAGCGGCTTTCCTTTGCTGCGATATTCCTCACAGAGCCTTTAGCAAGATAAACTCCACCGTGGGATGTGTTATGAGATGGAAAGAAGAGGCTTCATGGTGCAGTACTCGAATTAAAAGGTGTTTATTCTTAAAAGAATCGGAGGCACTGACATCCAAACAAAAACGTCATTCAGTGTATTCAAACCAGCCGCGGCTCAAGCCAGCCAGCTGGTGCGTGGTGACGTCAAGACCTGTAGCTCCACCCGACGCGTTTCCCCGTACAAGGCTTCGACTGGGAAAGAAGGCTGTGAGAACAGCACTCTAGCATAAATACTTATAAGTATACAAGCGAATACTCCTTGGATCTGATCCATTAACTCTTAAACTGTCAATCAGCAACAAAGTCCATCTTTCAAGAAGTTGTTGGTTGAGAATTCCTTGGAAACGTACTAGTGTAGTGAATCCACGTAGCCCAGGTACTGTAAAACTTGTCATGTCTACCTTTGCATGTCGCATCCAATCCTCCCTACTAGGAATTCGAGCTGATTTGCAGTGAACTGGAATTAAATTGTCCAGCTGCATTCAGAATATGGGGTAGTAATGATTTACACAAATGGCTAGGAGGGATGGTAGGGACAAGCAACAAAAGCTCCAACGGGGAGTCAAGTAGTTCAAGATCTAAAAGTACTCTGACCTGAGTTCTGATATCTTGCCAATAGGGTCTAAGCTTGGGGCATTCCCACCACACATGCAGGAATGTGCCCAGCTGTCCACAACCCCTCCAGCAAGCATCAGTCAGTGTTGGGTAGATTCTAGCAAGTTTGGAGGGGACCCTATACCAGCAAGTCAGTAATTTTAATGGACACTTTTGCATTTTCGCATCTACAGAGCTGGAATGTGTTTCCCCCCTGGATCTAGTGACTGCAACATCCCATATAACACAGAGATAGTGTGCGGTATCATAGAGGTGGACATACAGAGCTTCTCAAAGGGGGTAGCAGAAGAGGGGGATTGAATGACCTGGGGCAAACTGCTAATGAAATGTCGGAGCTGTCTATAGCGCCACTCATCCATAGGAAAATGGACATATTGGTCCCTGAGCATTAGCAGCCCCTGGTCTTGAACAAACCTGTCACATCGCGTCTCACCATCAAAGGCCCATGAGTGAAAGAAGGAAAGGTGTTCCCCCGGCGTGAACCAGGGGAAGCCCCCCAATGGAGCCAGAGGCGAGACTGAGGGGGCAAGCTGTCCCATGCTATTTAAAGCATCCCACACCTTAAGGGTGTGGATAGTAACAGGAGAGGTATTTTCAGACAACCCCCGATGCTCCCTGGGTACCCAATGCACCCAAACCAAATTCCGACCCTCCGAGAATTTTTCCAGAGGAACCCACAATTTAGTTGTTATGCCATGATGCTAGTCCAATATCCGTTGTAAGACAATAGCCTTGTAATATTTGGAAATAATAATTACACCCATGCCTCCCGTCCACTTAGAGCGCTGCAAGGTACGGAGGGCCAAACGTGGGCTCCGTTCATGCCAAATATATCTCAGGAACAGACTGTTAAGGGGCAAGAAGAAAGATCTGGGTAAAGAAATGGGCACCATTTGCAAGTAAAAGGGGATTCTTGGTAGCACATTCATTTTTAGCACGCTGACTCGGCCCTTCCACGAGAATGTTGCCCTGTCCCATTTTTGTAAATCCGCCCTTATGGTAGAGAGTAGTGGAGTATAATTATTTAGTGGTATAGAATTGAGAGCAATGAGGTGGAAGGTGGATACCTAAGTATTTCAAGGAGGTATTGCACCATGAAAAAGAAAATGAGGATTGCAGCCGTGTTTGTAAGTCCCCCGAAATATTCAAAGGTAGGATCTCTGACTGATTGTAATTAATTTTAAAATTCGAGATCTCATTAAAGTCCTGCAATTCTGCCATGATATTGGAAAGGGAAATTAGTGGGTCTGAGATATAGAGCAGAGCATCATCTGTGTAAGCTGACAATTTGTGCTCCACAGACCGTACATTCAGCCCCTTGATATTGAGATTTAAGCGTATCCTATTAGATTGGGCTGTTTAAGTCCATCTTGCCTAAACTATACTCTGCCTAGGCTGTAAGTCACATGAAGGTCATACTAATATACTGTACATATATATATATACATATACTGTACATATATAAAGTGTGAATTACAAAGTAAAGTCCAACTATGGGCTTAGTACTCCCTTCCTCCTTCGAAGCCTTCCTATATGTATTTTATACTTTTTGTGTATTTTGAAGTTACAGAGTTGGTCCCTGGGTCCTGACATGCAGGGTCCTTGTCCTTTTTGAATCTTCTGCCAGAGGTGAGTAATCATGCAGAGATAATATGACTCGATGACATCAGGTTTGCACTATGTATCAATACAATGTGACAGCTGAGGTCCATGACACCTTACATTTTTCAGATGTCTTTAAGTTGGTCCTATAACCTGCAAGGATCTTGTTCTCTTCAGACCTTCTCCCAAAGGTGGACAGTCCTTGATGATGCAGAGATGTCTTGATGTCTTGATTACATCAGAGCTGCACTCTATATTAATACAATGTGAGAGTAGAGTGCTGCAGTGATGCCTCCTCAGGGGCTAGTTTCATGGCACTTTACCTTTTCCAGATGTCTTTAGGTCAGATCCATGAATGCAGGGTCCTTACCTGTGACGAACCATCCAGCACCCAGCTTGGGTGCTTTCGTCAAGATTCAGCTTCCTCCAGTCTGGACCCAGGAACCAGTTATTATAGCTGAGCACCCAAAGACTAGACAACACTAGCTTAGGTGCAAACTGGAACTGGAACTCTTTATTGTAAATTCACATAGAATATATATCATGCAAGATCAAGTAATAGCTTGATCACATTATCATAAGCATAAACACATAAACATCCCACAAGGTAAAGTGGACACAATATTGATCACATTCCAAGAGATGAGCAGACAGA
The DNA here is from genome assembly GCA_037952925.1 of Lithobates clamitans. Classification (NCBI taxonomy): domain Eukaryota; kingdom Metazoa; phylum Chordata; class Amphibia; order Anura; family Ranidae; genus Lithobates; species Lithobates clamitans. The sequence goes on along the minus strand of JBBGZY010001701.1, from coordinate 26,409 downwards.
CAGAAACAATAGGTGATTCACTTAACTATGGGACTTCACACCTAGGAGGCAGACAATTGGGAAATAATACCATGAGAGTCAGACATCTTTGTAAAGAGATTATAGCAGCAGACCCCAGAATCAGGTTGTTTTGACCTGATTATATGAACATCTACTCACAGTCTAAAGCAATCATTGCTGGTCTGGGCACAAAGGCCCCAAATCTGTATCCCTGCGCTAGATTCCCACAGTCTGTGTGTTTCGTGGAGACATGGACCCAAATCCGAAGCAAGACCACTCCAAGGGTCCCCCAGGTACACACCTCCCAAGAATAGAGCCCCCTCAAAAGCCGGGGCCCATAATCAGTAGGCAAGAGGCTAACCTGCAATCCCCTCCAAAAGCCCCTGTCCTGGTTGGGTCTGTCACATTGTCCTCTTCGGATCTTCTCACAGAGGTGGGCGGTCCTTGAGGATGCAGAGGTGTCATGAATTGATGACATCAGAGCTGCACTCTGTATCAATACAATGAGAGAGTAGAGTGCTGCAGTGCTTCCTTCTTAGGAAGTGGGTTCAAGGCACCTTACCTTTTCCAGATGAATTTAGGTCAGTCCCTTGACATGCTACGTCCTTATCCTCTTTCGATTTTCTCCCAGAAGTGGGTGGTCCTTGATCACGTAAGTACTCTGCATCAATACAATGTAGAGCAGGGATATGCAATTAGCGGACCTTCAGCTGTTGCAAAACTACAAGTCTCATCATGCCTCTGCCTCTGGGTGTCATGCTTGTGGCTGTCAGAGTCTTGCTATGCCTCATGGGACTTCTAGTTCTGCAACAGCTGGAGGTCTGCTAATTGCATATCCCTGATGTAGAGTGCTGCAGTGACGCCTCCTTGGGGGCAGGTTCATGACACCCTATCTTTTAAGAAATGTCCTTAGTTTGGACCATAACATGCAGGGTCCTTGTCCATGAATTGGGGATGTAAGGGCTGCAGTCTGTGTCAATACAATGTGAGTGCTGTTGTGACACCTCCTCAGGGGTGGATCCATGACACCCTGCCTTGTCCTGAGGACAGCTTACAGCGGATAAGAGGTACTGCAAGCTACAGTGCTGGAGAGGAGGTGAAAATTAGGCCTTAGCTGCTTCTTTTTAAACCTCCTTTAAAAAAATATCTTGGAATTGGTCTTTATCTGGCTAGCTTTATCCATTTTTATAGCTCCTTGCTTTACCCAGTGCCTGCTTTTAACTAGGCTTTAGTTATTGTTAAAGTGAATATTTACAGAATATTTGTACTGGTCTGAACAAATACTGTATTATTTAGCTGCATCCCGATCCATTAATTAGTAGCTAGTGCCTCGAATTCACAGTCGCCCTAAATTAACATTTTACAATGTAGCTACTGCGCTGTGAAAACCCTTTTATGGGCTGTGTAGTAAAATATTAATGGACTGTACACGGCAGAGATGTTACCTTCCCGTCTTATATTGTACAACGCGTAAATGTGCGGTACTGCGGTCCACGTCGTCTAACCGGGACTGTATTTTAATGTCTAATTGGATAAACGAACGAGTATGAAGGCAATGGTGCATGAGGCCAGATGAATCTTCGGATTTACTCGAAAGTGGGCATAATGTGCAGAATATCAATATTTTTCTTTTATTTGTCTTATATTTGTGATAGGTAAAGCTTGAGAGTTTATTTTTCTTTTTGTGTTAGGGAATTTTAGTGTATAAACACTGCCATCTACTGTAGAAAACCGGTAAATGCGCTGTTGGTGTTTTTAACAAAATACAAAAATATATATTTTTTTTATTAATATATGTATATTTATTGGGAAAAAAATGCAGCGCTAAGAAATATTAGAAAGTTAGGGTGTAGTGAAACAATTAAGTAAGAGATACTGTACTGAACAGTAAAGCATATGTGCAAAAACCATAAGTGAAGTGAAATGAACAAACACAGTATAAAGTGTCCACATATGGTAAATGGATGATTCCAAACTCAAATTAATAAGAGGAACTGGTATGGACCAAAAAATGATGTGAGACTAGAAAATAAAGTCAATGGTGCACGGTGTGGATCTGTGACTGTGAGTCAACAACGGGGTACAGAACTTTCGTAGCTGTAAACCAACATCTCGATATGGGGCATCAGAATGAAAACATCAGGAAGTAAGATAAGATGGGTACTCTTACCAGATGACGTGGACTCCACTGTCATATGACATGGAGTCAATAGTGCATGGAGCCAAACCTAGGCTGGAAAACGATATCCGGAACGGTGGAACCTCTGTCTCACTTCTCGACTTCTTTGGTGGGGTGAAGAAACATCAGGAAGGGCCGCCAACTGGATATCAGCCAATAGACCTCAAGGATGTGTTCCAAGGAGAAGCCGGGGACAGATTTGATCCAGACCCCGTGATGGAAGTAGGGCTACTGGAAGGTAGTTTCTTGCATCGGGGTAATATGCAAATAAAAAATAAAAAGCTTCTGCATAGTGCAGGTAAACCAAGGATTTTTATTTCTAAAAATACCATACAAAAAATGGATATAAGTGATCACAATTGAAATAAAATCTAAGCAGCGTAAGGAAGGGGAGATCGCCCGACGCGTTTTGACCAAGAGGGTCTTCAACAGGGGATGAGCTTCCCCCTTCACTCTGCTCCTATATATAAATATCTAATCCAATAAGATAACCCCTATAGGCAATCACAGTGGAGCTACAAAGGTCAAGTAATCAGGAACTGGATCCCGTTGATCGCTAGACCAATCAGAATCATGAATAAAACAGCCATTTGACCATTTGCATGGCACGTGTGTTTAGCACTTTTCAGAGTGACCTCTTCATAGGGCACTTGTCACTTTGTTATTTGCAACGTTTGTAGAACAACATTTTAATATTTATTTATTTAGCACTAGACACTTTAGAATTTTTTGCATGTCACGTGTGATGTATTTATTGCAACTTTGTGTTTTCTAGTGTTTAGACACAGACCGCTTCATGCTCTTAGCAGTGGTTAATACTGTTTTTTCCTTTTGAGGGAATATAGCACTAGACACCTTGGATGCGATTTATTGCACTTATTATGCTTCTCATGTTTAAATCACCAGTCACTTTAACCCACAGGAGTGGTAATAACTGGCATACATATTTCACTTAAAGGAATACACACGTGACACTTTTGATAAAACTGTATATATGCAGACATTTCTTCTGCAACTTTGGGACAGCGCCACACTCACACACTTTTCTTTTTTCCTGTGCATCTTTGGCTCCAAATCAGGTGCGAATTTAGGCAGATATTCGGAGCTGATTCGCACCTGAATCGGAGAACAGGGACTCACCAGACCCCCTGCTGTGAACCGCGGTCAGAGCATGTCTGAACCCAGCCTCAGACATGATTTCCCTTTGGGGGTATTTGACCAAAAATGACCTTTTTGTTGCAGGGGGTTCCCAAAATCTGACCTATATCTGTGCAGACTTCTGGGAAAATCAGTGAGCCAATCACACATTTCATTGTGTAGCAATTGTATATGCTATATTTTTGCTATTTTTTTCCCTATAAAATTGGAGTAACCCTTTAAGCAAAATGTTTTTAAAAGCTAAAAATACTGGGGATAGATCTTTTAAAGCTGCAGTTTAATCTGCCTGTATTTTGCCTTCACTGGTTCCTACTTCCTCCCTCATCGCCATACTAATGAAAATTTAAATGACATCCTTTGTAATAAAAGGTATGAGTATAATATTAAGTTTGTTAAAAATGTATTTTACTATATGTAGCAAGGTCTCCGAACTTGTCCAGTCTAATGAGGACCTTCAAGACCAAAGATAGCTGACACCCTTCAATATGTAGTGGGTTGTGAGGCATAGTGGGTGCAAAGATGGTGAAAGTCATTGGGCGCCAGACATTTCTTGGATGTAAAAGAGGTTTTATTTCTCTTCAGTCCTTTTTGTATTTTTGGGGGAAACAGGGTTAGGGCCAGGACACCCTTAAGTAGTTATAGGTTTAATTGGCAGACTCCGAGACTTCATTAGGAGGACAGCCCTGCAAGGAAAGGCCCCCAGCAAGACGACACTTCTGTACCTGCAGGAATGCTGTCTCCTATGGCTACAGTCCTTTAACAGTCCCTAACTCAAACGTAACAGTTCCTTTAGCTTCACTACAACTGCCTCTTGTAGTTCTTCAACACTGATCTCCCGGTCTCTCACTAGACCCCCTGATTCACTGACTCTGAATGCCTTAAGCTCCTCCAAGGATGACATTGGTATCTCCCACAAGCGTCATCCACGCTTCTCTGCTGGGTCCCTAGCTTGGCACTCCAGATACTTCTTAAGCTTCACCCCTGCTAACCGGCTCGGTCCCTGGCTTGACATACAAGGCTGCTCTGCAAGCGTCGCCTCCACTGGTCGGGTCCCTGACTTGATCACCGCCTGAAGTTTCCCGATTCTCTACCCTGCCTGTTCGGTGAGAATATGGTTCCGGTACTTTCTCCCGTTACTCGCTGTGGTCCCTGGTAAAGGTGGTTGATCCCTTTGTGGCGACAGCTTCCCTTCTACCTCCAACCCTTGACGGGTTCTCCGGCCGACAGAACCATCACTTTCGGTTGGGCTGCAATCCGCAGTCCCAACCCTGTGCTGCCCTCTTACTTCTGAATAGACCCTCACACAGTCTGGCAGCCAGATGCCCCCCTGGGATAGGCCCAATCTCCGGCCTAGCAGCCCGGGGCGCATGACACACCTCCACCCAGACGGCCGTCTAGGTGGCATAGAACATAGATCACCTGACCTCACCCGAATATATAGGTTCTCCCAGGCCAAGGGATTCAAGAAAACCCCTGCTCATTGGCTAAGATAGCCCATATACTCATAACTTGACCTTGGGTTGCCCTTCTCATATCTAGTATTACCAAGTACCCATCCACCTAGTGGTAGAAGAGAAAAGTGCAACAAGGCCAAACTTAGGGAGAAATCAATAGATCTCTATCAATCGACCAAGATAACTACTCTTGGAAAGTAAATTTGCGAGGAGCTCCCTCACTAAACCCCAGGGTGCTACATATATTTTTTTCCTGAAAATATACATCGGATTAACAGCAGCATATATTGAGGTGACATACAAAACTGTAACTTTCACCATTATATAATATAAATGTTTGGGAGTTTAAAGTAATTTCTAAAAAAAAAAAAAAAATGCATATTTTAAGAAATGCGCAAAAAAAAAAAAAATATTGCCCCCCCTACACAAGTGGTTGTCACCAAAAAAAGTGCAAACAAAAACTCTCCCTGCAAAGAAGTTGGTAAATAATGATTTCTGCTGCTGCTGCCTGCCCTGCCCAACACTGCTCCGATGGTTCCTCCTTCCTACTCCTACATTGGTGTTGTCAGGAGCTGAATCACCTGCTAGTGGCAACTGAATAAGTCAGTTTCTAAGTCACTGACATATTAAAATGCCTGTGAAACGTATTGATTTTTCCCAACTTTTGAATATAAGCCAAGCACATGCTTTGGTCTACTAATTACACTGCAAATATCTCAGCAATTCTTTTTTTCAAATTGGAACATCCATTTTTTAGGGCATTACTGTCAGGGCTGGGCTCAGCCCTTCCTTCTCTGAGCTGGCCGCTCAGCTGTCGGCTAATTGCCAGCTCCTATCTCTCCACAGTGACTCACCTGTTGATGATATCCCGCTCGTCAGTGCTGCCTACTTAAGCCGTTCAGCCCAGATGATCTCTGCCTTCGCCTTGGTCACATCTCTGGAGATGCTCTCCTGTGTCCCTGTTAAAGACTTGCTTGGCTGACATTCGTTCTAGCTCCAGATCCTGCTTGCTGTTCTACTACGCTCATCTCTGGCTCCCTGGCGTTTTGGCTTGTCTGACTATCTGTTCCGGTTCCAGAACTCTGGTGTAATAGTCCAGGGCTTACTACGCATGCACAAATGGCACGTTGCCGCAAGAGGAAATCTGTGCCAACTGAGCATGCGCCAAAGACGCCTCACTGTGCCAACCCGCACAAGACCTGATGGAAAAAGGCAGGAAAATGCCCGGGAGGCGCACAGTAAGTGACCTCAAACTGATGGAAAAAGGCGGGAAAATGCCCAGGAGGCGCACAGGAAGTGACATCAACCTGATGGAAAAAGGCGGGAAAATGCCCAGGAGGCGCACAGGAAGTGACCTCAAACTTCCCTATATAAGCCCAGCCCAGACACTGCCAAATTGCTGGATTATCTGCAGCCCCCCCTTGTTCCTGTGCTAGTGTGTGATTTGTCTGAATTTGTTGTGACCTGGAAACCTATTTGACTACTTTTGTTTGCTGCTTGCCATTGACCTCGGATTTGTACCTTGACCATTCTACTTCTTTGCTCCTTTTGTACTCAGCTGGCAGATTGGAACCGACCCCGGATTGGATCTTGACCATTCTTCTTCTGATTAACCCTTTTATACTTCGTTGCCAAACTGGACTGGACCTCGGCTCGGATCTCGGACTAAGGCTTGCACAATGCTCCGCACCCCTGACATCCATGCCACTTGGTGTCCACCAAGTCTCTGTCTCCATCTTCAGAGACTTCAAGGACCCGAGGTGCAAGGGAGGCCTCCCCACTACTTCCATCTCACCTCAGGTACATGGCTCTCGTGACATCTGGCTATGTTTTGACTACGTTTACTCTGTTTACCTTTTTTTATTATTATTAAACAAGTGAGATTTAACTGAACTTCTGTCTCAGTCTGATTCATGGTTTCTGACAATTACTAATACAATTTTGGCCTTGTAAATTTTTTTTTTTTTTTCCTAGAACCAAAGGTTCTACGAGAAATAATAATTTGTAATATGATGATCACATAGTCATATTATGTTAAGCAGTCGATTCTGCATTCAGATGATCTCGGCAACGGGAAAGACGTTAATGAACAATCTCTGCCAATCACTTTTGTAAATCTCCCCGGCACCGTGCATGAACATTTCAGCAAAAGATCAGAAGCTGTCAGCTATCTCAGCGCTCTGTCCTATTCTGACAATGAACAGATGAAAAGTTCAAACCAGCCCAATGGACTGCCTGATATGATCGCATTAACATTCACATAGTTATCTGAAACACGGGGAACTTGCATTGCTGAACAGTCTTTTGCATCTGTGTTGCTAAGGTCAAGCAAAAAAGCCTGTGTTCCATCTGGTGTCTGAACATAAAAAAGAGAGCCTGCCCCTCCTATCACTTGACCAGGGGTCTATAGCAGATAGAGAGGAAGAGTAACTAGGAGAAGAATAAGAGGAGAGGGTCATTGAGGCAGGGGAAATCAGAGGATGGACAAAGGAGAAGGGGGGATAAAAGGCAAGAAGGGAAGGACAATACAAGGATAGGATTCAGGTAGGATGAAGGGAGGCTTGATGACTCCGGCCTGCTTGGCAGCTGCGTTGGACAGCCCCTTTCAGAGATGAAAGATGCCAGCCATGTTCCACCAGCCATGATCCACCAGCCATGATCCACCAGCCATGATCCACCAGCCATGATCCACAAGCCATGTTCCACCAGCCATGTTCCACCAGCCATGATCCACCAGCCATGATCCACCAGCCATGATCCACCAGCCATGATCCACAAGCCATGTTCCACCAGCCATGTTCCACCAGCCATGATCCACCAGCCATGATCCACCAGTCATGATCCACCAGCCATGTTCCACCAGCCATGATCCACCAGTCATGATCCACCAGCCATGTTCCACCAGTCATGATCCACCAGCCATGTTCCACCAGCCATGATCCAGAGGTACTAGTGAAAGGAAGTGTTAAAGTCAGGAGCTGTCTTCTGAATACAGGGGTTTTTGTCAGCGGGAACGTGGGGGAACGCAGTTTCGGCACCTCCATACAGTGAATGTATGTAATAGCAAGGGGTGTGCTGGAGGGCCTGGTGATGCTGGCTGCTGGGGGATCTGATGTCACTGGTGGGGATCTGTTTTTGTGTGAAGGTCTATTGTTGCTGGTGGAAGATCTATTGTTGCTGGGGGGGTGTCTTATGTTGCTGGTAAGGATCTACTGATGAGGGAGAAGTCTATTGTTGCTGGCTGCAGGAGGGCCTATTGATACTGGTTGCTGGGAGATCTGTTGTTGGTGCTGGGGGTCTAATTTTGCTGGAGTGGATCTTTTGTTGCTGTTTGGGAGGTCAATTGTTGTGTGGGGGATCTATTGTTGCTCGGGTGGGGTCTATTGTTGCTGGGGTGGAGTCCATTTTTGCTAGAGGAGTCTCTTGTTGTGTGGGGGCTCTATTGTTGCTGGGGGGGGGGTCTATTGTTTCTAGCTGCAGGGGGATCTATTTGATTGTTATCATTAACAAATTCTATACAAATTATTTAGCACCACAAAATTATGCTTGGTTCTGTATTATACAGGTTCTAATATTTGGTTCTAAAAGGGGAGGTACTGGGAGGTGGGTAGGGGGTGGAACCAAGAGACGGTGCTCAGAGATGGGTAGAGGGTGGAGACCAGTGGCGGCCAATGGGGAAAAAATTGGGGGGGGGGCAGGGCGGCAACATTATGCCACCCCCAGTTGGTTGGTGGCACTTACCCCATCTCCGGCGGCTTCCCCTGCTCTCCACGGGTCTTCACAGTGGCGGCGGCTTCCGTTTACTCCCTCCTCCTCGGCAGCCAATCGGAGGGTCTTCTCTTATCGGGCCAATCGGAAAACGGGTCTCACACCCGCTTCTGATTGGCCAGATTAAGGATCAGTGTTACAACAGCGAATATTCTTTCGCTGTTTTAACACACATGGGAGTGCTCCAGTCACATTCTCTGTGACCTGAGTCCACCCTATTTAGAAGCCTATTAGAGCCTCTGGCTCTAATCAGGTGCTTCAAAAAACGAAACCTCGGCCGCTGTAATTCATGGCCCGGTGCCCTGAAAGGGGCCAGACACATGAATAGCGGGTGGCCGCGGAGGCCGTGGACAGATTCATGCTATGCACGTACCCAGTACGTGATCCAGCACTTCCAGGTTTGCGGCGCACGCACGCTGCTGGCGGCCCGCTCCCGCTGTGATTAGACATAGCGGGAGCTGATTGGCGAATACTGCGGCTGCTGATGCTTCAGTACACTGACAGAGTGTAGACAAGGCAGATTGCCGTTCTGTCACTACGGAAGAGATGGATCCTGTGTCTCTGGTAAGCAGGGGCTTCTCCCAGTACAAACACCTCCCCCACGTCAGGGACACATTTAACCCTTTGATCGCCCCTGATGTTAACCCCTTCCCAGCCACTGTCATTAGTGCAGTGACAGTGCATATTTTTAGCACCGATCACTGTATTGGTGTCACTGGTCCCCAAAAAGTGTCAGTTAGTGTCCCGACTGTCTGCCGCAATATCGCAGTCCCACTATAAGTCGCTGATCACCGCCATTACTAGTATATAAATTAAAATAAAACATAACTTAATAAAAATATCCCATAGTTTGTAGGCGCTATAACTTTTGCGCAAACCAATCAATATACGCTGATTGGGATTTTTTCTTTTACCAAAAATTTGTATCAGAATACATATTGGCCTAAATTTATGAAGAAATTCGATTTTTTACATTTTTTTTTATTGGATGTGTTTTATAGCAGAAAGTAAAAAAAAAAAAAAGAAATTTTTTTTGTTTTTTTTTTTTTCAAAATTGTCGGGTTTTTTTTGTTAGCGCAAAAAATAAAAACCGCAGGAGGTGAACAAATACCACCAAAAGGAAGCTCTATTGGTGGGGGAAAAAAAAGACAATTTTATTTTGGTACAGTGTTGCACACGACCGCGCAATTGGCAGTTAAAATAATGCAAAAAGATGGCCTGGTCATAAAGGGGATTAAACCTTCCGGTGCTGAAGTGGTTAAAGTGGGAGTCCGGCGACCAATCTTTTTTTTTTTTTAGGTCATTGAGACACTTTGCTAATCCCAAAATAATACTCACAGTTTGGGTGTAATATTTCCGCCTCTGTCTGTTTTCGTACTGAAGAATAACTTCAAAAATGTGATGCTGGCTGTTTCCATCTTGCTTGTGGGCATGTGAAGCCCACAAGCATTGATTTCCTGGAGGCGGTGAATGCTGTTCATTCACAGCTTGTTCACTCGCATGATCATTGTTCCCGCACTGAATCTTGGGAAGCCTGACACTAAAGTGGGGTTCCACCTAAAAAAACAAAAATAGCTGAAAAATTCTAAAAACAAAAACAAAAAAACATTTGGATATTTTTTTTTTTTCACTTACCTCTAAATTCCTGTTGCTAGGGGGTCCCTCGTAGTCTGCCTGTTCCTTTGCCTGGGCTGGTGACATCACTTCCCCCTCGGCACAGGAAGGGCTCGGCTCTGCTCCCTCCCTCCTGTCAATCATCTGGGACCCATTACAGGTCCCAGGTGATTGAGCGGCCAATCACGGCGCACGGCGCCGCTCGCGCATGCGCAGTGGGTGCCAGGCTGTGAAGCCCACAGTTGAAATGCTGGCGCCGACGAGCGGAGGGGGGGCAAGTGGGGCTTCGATCTCCCACATCGCTGGACCCAGGGACAGGTAAGTGTCCAATTAAAAGTCAGCAGCTGCAGTATTTGTAGCTGCTGACTTTTAATTTTTTTTTTTTTTTAATGGAGCCCCTGGGTGGAACTCCTCTTAAGCTCCCAGGAGACAGTGCGGCGCCGGGGAAAGGCAATAAACACGCCGACTCCCATGGGAGGAGAGACAGGAAGTGCCACAATAAAGTACAATATAAAGGTAATTACAGCGATAAAAAAAATTTTCGTGCGGCATTTGAACATCTATGCAATTAACTGAAGGGGGTAAGATTAAAGTTAAAAATTTGAGTGGAACCCCGCTTTAATCTAAAATAACAAAAACTGGCCCAAAGCCATTGTACTTTACCTTTTAAGAAATCACCCCCACAGAGTACTGTGCTGGGTTTTTTTTTCATTGAAGAGAAAATCAGATTTTTTTTTTTTTTGTAGGCTTAAAAGAAATGTTAGCGGCTGCCGATTGAAATGCAAAAGGTCATTTTTAAAAAGCATTAAATGACAGAGTGGCTCATGTAGCGATTTTATTCATAGGCTATTTCTCTATAAAGTCTTACATTGTCTGTGATTTCATATCACTCACAGCGGGTGAAATCCGGGGGCCGTGCCGCCTAATCAGGCTAATGAGCCTGTGTTGGGTGACTCCTCGCGGATCACCTACGGCGGCTGTGAAGTGGCCGCCTGCAGGCACAGGCCTGGCACAGCCAACTTTAAAAAGCTCTTCAAAAAACCCCCGGCCTATTGTCATCATTTGCATATACAACATTTCACAGGAGCGAGGTGCCAGACAAGATGACTTGGCCGGGGGGGCTGTAATTCGGGGGCTGAGCTGCGCGGGTGGTGTATGATGAAGGGCGCTTTGTCGTAGATCTTGGATAGGTAACCCCCCTGCATGGCTACAGCCCTTGCAACTTTTATTTTCTAAAAAAAAAAAAAAAAAAAAAGAAAAAAAAATTACTTTTCTTCACTGGCAGCAATAATAAATTCCCTTACCGACGTTCTCGTGTTAATCAAGTTCATGCAGATTACTGTCAATCAGCTACGTCATAGGACAGGTAAAGGCTGACCCGCTGGGGATCTGCCGGCTGCTGATAGCGGGAATCAATTACACCGCGCGAGGACAGGCGGTGTTATCAGAGAATATATGCAGCTTTATGAAGATGATGACTGCACTTCACTGATAATGGACTGACACCGCTCTACACTCAGCCAGGAAAAGCTGGAAATTGATTTTGATTGCAGTGAAACAAAGTACCAAGCTGGCACCTTTATCTGATTCAGTGCTGTGGCATTTCTACGGCAAGAGAACACCCCTGGATGAAGAGATATTCCGGATTTACAGCTAAACTCAAGAAAAATATAGATATATATGAAAAAAAAAAAAAAAAAAGGAAGCGCCCTTCAATCCAGTTATATATATGTTGTAAAAAAGGATTAAAAGTGAGTTTTAGATAGCCAGGCAGCTAGTATAAAAGGAACTATAAGATCCGAAGAGTGGAGGTCATAAAAACTGGCACTAGTAACCATGGAATGATGATCCAACAATGTTTATTCCATCATAGATGTAGCCAAGTCCCGGGTCCCCTTTGGTCTAATGCAGTGGTTCTCAACCTGGGGGTCGGGACCCCCTTGGGGGTCGAATGACGATTTGCCAGGGGTCACCAAATCCTGGGCTGTTCCTGAAGCCCGCCAATGGCGTCCCTAGGGGGGGGGGCAGAGGGGGCCCTGACACCCCCCCCCCCCCCAACATTATGCTGTGCCCCACCATGTTTTTTTTTTTTTTTACAAAAAATCAATGTCTAAGAGGGAGAGAGTCCCCAGTCAGCTTCCTCCCCCCTCCCTCTGCTTGCTGACACTGCATAATGCGAGCGCTCACACAACCACGGCCGCCCGATCTGCTCCTTCCCCTGCATCCTCATTGGCAGGGAGAAGAGCGAGTTGCAGGAAGGACTCCACCAGGACTCTCAGTTACTGAAAAAACAGACTGATTTCTCCCATCCTTAGGACAGGAGAACCAACCTGTAAATTCCAAGAGATGCCAGAGCAGTCAATAGCAGGGGCAGGACAGCAAGAGGAGGCTGGGAAACCCCACAGTGGCAGAACACCAGGGCCCGGAGGCAAGACAACCTTTGCAACCCTGATAGTTCTCCCACTGCTTTGGACCCTTATATTTTCTTGGTATGCTGGTGACATATATCTCTTGTTTTCTGCCACCCTGGGGGACCCCAATACAGTAGGAAGGGAGCTCATTGCAGAACATGTGAAAGGGCCGTTGTGGGGTCGTAGTAATGGGCCCCAGTATATATTTATATATCTATATATATATAGAGATATATATATAGATATATATCTATATCTATATATATATATATATATATATATATATATATATATATATAGATATATATCTATATATATATATATATATATATATATATATATATATATACATATATATATAGCTATCTATCTATATATAGACATCTATCTATCTATATATATCTATAGATAGATAGATATATATAGATATATATACGCATTTTATAGTTGCCCCCCTACTTTTGTCCCTGTCCCCCCATGTGCCCCCCCTAAATATGAAAGCTGGAGACACCACTGAAGCCCGCATTGCTCTCCCAGCCTTTTCGCAACTGCCCATTTAGTTCACGGCATGGCTGGGGGGCAGAAACTGGAGGTCAGCTGACTGGTGAGGAATGTGAAGTGGGAGGGGCTGGAAGAGACCCTATCTCCTGATTTTTGCGAGACACCACAAAGACGGAGGTACAGTGAGTAACACTACCTGTGATCATAGTTGTCATTAAAAGTCCGCACTACATTTCTTGGATGAGCAGATGACTTTGATCAAGAGCACCTAAGTTGGCTGTTCAGAACTCCCCCCAGTACTGCCACTGATCCCACCCCCCACCCCCCCAGCAGCACTGCCACTAATCCCATTCCACCCACCCCACCCCCACCAAGGAGTTATGCCCCGTACACACGATCGGAAATTCCCCCAACTTTTGGTCAGAAATTCTGACTGTGTGTATGCTCCATCTGACTTTTGCTGGCGGAATTCCCGCCAGCAAAAGATTGAGAGCAGGTTCTCTATTTTTCGGTTGGAAAAAGTTCCGATCGGAGATTCCGATCGTCTGTACAAATTCCGACGCGCAAAATTCCTAGGCATGCTCGGAAACAATTCGACGCATGCTCGGAAGCAGTGAACCTCATTTTCTCGGCTTGTCGTAGTGTTGTACATCACTGCGTTCTTGACGGTCGAAAGTTCAGAGAACTTTTGTGTGACCCGTGTGTACGCACTTGAGCGGAATTCCGTTGGAAAAACCACCCAAGTTTTTTCCGACGGAAAATCCGCTCGTGTGTACGGGGGCATAAGAGAAGGAATTAAAATAAAGGGTACATGGAAGGGAGAGGAAAAGAGGGAGAGGGACGAAGAAAAAGGGAGAGAAAGAATAAGAGAAAGAGCAAGAAAGACGGCTAGAGAGATGGATGGGGGGAAAAAAAACAGGAAATTACGATTGAGAGAGATAAAAGGCAAATAAAGGAGAACAAAGAGAGTGGTACATCCTAAAATGTACTATAAGAGGTTTTAATACTGTACGAGTGGAAGAGACTCGGGGAGCGCTAAATGTCTGTGGGTTAGGGGTGCAAATTACTTGTCTTGTCTTTGGTGCTGACAACCCACGCTACGAAAATTATTTTTCTGTTGGGGGTCCCCATAACTTGTTATCAAGGGGTCACAGCACTGGAAGGGTTGAGAACCACTGGTCTAATGAGAACCTCCAGAGTTAGGGATAGCTGACATCCTTCTATATAGAGTGGGTTACAAGGCATGGTGGGTGTGATGCAAAGTAGATTCATGGGCACCGGACACTTCTTGAATGCAAAGAGATTTATTGTCTCTTAAACAGAACTGTGAGAGAGAGGGTTAAGGCCAGGACGCCCTTTAGTAGTTGCAATGTTAATTGATAGACGCCGAGACTTCTATTAGGTAGACAGCCACGCAGGGAAAGGCACCCAGCCGGACACCACATCTGCATGTGTAAACACGCTGTCTCTTATGGCAACAATCTTGAACAGTTCCTAACAAAGGTTACAATGAACTCTTTCACTTCCTCTACAATCTCTATTGTAGATCTTCACTGAACTGGGCTCCCAGGCTCTCTCACTAGACTTGCTGATCCACTGCCACTGGATCTCCGGAGCTCTTCCAACCTTCTCGCTCAGTATCTTCTTCAAGCATCACCCCCCCTCTGCGTCCCTGCTGGGTCCCTAGCTTGGCATCCAAGATACTTCTCAAGGGTCAACCCCCAACTGGCCTGCTCGGTCCCTGGCTTGACACACAAGGCTGCTCTGCAAGCGTCACCTCCACTGGCTGGGTCCCTGGTTTGACTCCTGCCTAAGTTTCCCAATTCTTTACCGTATCCGGTTGGTGCGAAGACTGCTCCAGTACTTGTTTCAGCTACTCACAGTGGTCCCTGGTAACAAGGTGGATGATCCCTTAGTGGAGAAAGGTTCCCCTCTACCTCAGACAACAACAGGTTCTCCGGCCGGCTGGCATAACCGTCACTTCTGGTTGAACTGCAAGCCGCAGTCCCAACCCTACGCTGCTCTCTTGCTTCTGGATAGGCCCTCAGACAGCCTAGCAGCAAGATGTCCCCGGTATAGGCCTCAGGCTCTGGCCTAGTAGCCCGGGACAGCACAACACACGTCCACCCAGACAGCCGTCCAGGTGGCACAGAACAGTGGTCACCTGACTCCACTCAAATATATAGGTTCTCCCAGCAGGTCAAGAGGCCAAGAAAACCCCTGCCCATTGGCTAAGACACCCCATATACCCCTAATCTGTCTTTGCATCGCCCTTATCTTATCTAATGTCACCAGGTACCCGGCCACCCAGTGACAGAAGAGAGAAGTACAGCAATTGCAGACTTAGGGTGAAATCAATTGATCCCTAACGATTGGCCAAGGCAACTATACCTGGCAGGTAAATTTAGGAGCAACCCTGCCTAAACATCAAGGGTGCTACACAAGTGTAAAAACAATGATGTAATAGACAGATAAAAGTTATTTAACGTTACCACAGGTGACCTCAGAAGGGGAAGAGGGGTGAACAGACATCCGGAGGGCTCTCTGGTATCACATGGGGGGCGCCAATGCCCATGTTGAAGAGGATAGAAATCCAGTCCCAAGGAGCACAGAGGCTGTGGGCGATGGTGATAGAGCCAGGGACCAAGATGGATGAAGCTGCTATGAGCAGGGAGGACAGAGGGCTGTGTATGTCCAGACTGAGAAGGTGTAAGGTTGCCTAGATGTGGCCAAGACACTGGACTCAGCAGGTCAGACTTCTCAGCGGTGACACCACAATTGAGGGGAACCAGAGGAGTCGAGCAGAGCTAAGAGCAAACAACGCACTTGAAGTTACATAGTTATATAGTTAGGTTGAAAAAAGACACAAGTCCATCTAGTTCAACCAAAAAATAACTAAAAAATAATATCAAACAGTCCCATATACCCAATCCTATACCCACAGTTGATACAGAGGAAGGCGAAAAACCCCAGAAAAGCACGATCCAATTTGCTACAGCAGGGCAAAAAATTCCTTCCTGATCCCCCCGAGAGGCAATCGGATTTTCCCTGATTTTACCTATAAATGTCAGTACCCAGTTATATTGTGTGCATTTAGGAAAGAATCCAGGTCTTTCTTAAAGCAATCAACAGAGCTGGCCACAACCACCTCTGGAGGGAACCTATTCCACATTTTCACAGCTCTTACTGTGAAGAAACCTTTCCGTATTTGGAGATGAAAATCCTTTTCCGCTTGTCCTCAGTGTCGACTGTACAGTGAATAACTCAACACCAAGCTCACTATATGGACCCCTTATGTATTTGTACATGGTGATCATATCCCCCCTTAATCTCCTCTTCTCAAGAGAGAATAAATTCAGTTCCTCTCATCTTTCCTCATAGCTGAGCTCCTCCATGCCTCTTATCGGTTTGGTTGCCCTTCTCTGCACTTTCTCCAGTTCCCCGATATCCTTTTAGAGAACTGGTGCCCAAAACTGAACTGCATATTCCAGATGAGGTCTTACTAATGATTTGTACAGGGGGGCAAAAATATATCTCTCTCTCTGGAGTCCATACCTCTTATAATACAAGAAAGGACTTTGCTTGCTTTGGAAACCGCAGCTAAGTGACGTCAGTGCTGCGCCAGGAGACAGAGGAGGGGGCGTCTGTGGTCAGCTTGTGGAACGCTTTGTTAAAGCTGGCACCTTTATCAGATTCAGTGCTGTGTCATTTCTACAGCAAGAAAACACCCCTGGATAAAGAGATATTCCAAAAAAGCCTACAGACTTCTATGCAGCCCGCGATACCCGGAAGTAACTCTAGGAGTGATGTCGCCGGCCGGAGCGTTGTATGGGGACCGATACGGGGGCTTCGATCCAAGGTGAGTATTTTATAATGAGCTAGTATGCTATGCACACTAGCTCATTATGGCCTTGTCTTGCAGGTTTTTTTTTATTGTGGGTTTACAACCACTTTAACGTGTCATTACATACTTTATTTTAGATCCAATGATGTCATCACTGGATCTCTGTGCTTCCCTATGTAATGCAGGCACGTCATAGCAGGTGGGAGAGACCGGCAGTGTGCTGTACATAGCTTCCTGAAAACATCATAGCACCCTGCCTCAGTACTCCTTTCAAGAGCCCTCAGTACTGATGCAAGAAGTGGGCTGGCTCTTGGGAGGAGTTATGCAAATATCAAAATGTCTTGACGGGTGGATGTCAGCCTGGAGGAGTGGGCATCCCTAGGTAAGCTGTATTTGCATAATCAGGGGTCACCACACTAAGGCCCATGGGCCAAATCCTGCCCTCTGATGTAAGAAGGGGATCTGATGGGGACCCTGATGTAGGGGGGACCTGTTGGGGATTGTAATATAAGGGGGGCTACAATGCAAGGGGACTTTTATGGGGACTCTGATGTATGGGGACGCCGACGTATGGCGACTCTGACGTATGAGGCTCTGATGTGAACTCTAATGTAAGGGGGGCTCTGATGGACTCAAGTTTATTTGGATAAAAAAAATATACAATGTGGCCCTTGTATTGAAAAGTTTGGAGATCTCTGGGCTAGATGATGCTGGATATGATACGGGCTTCTAATGCATATTGTGAGAAGCTCACAGTGTGCAATGAAATTGCTGTAAACCATTGTAGTACAAGAGAGGAGCTGGTACTACTGTGTAAACCAAAGGTAAGGCTGGAGTTCAGCTTGAATGCCTTACTGTAGTTTTAAACAGGCCTAAAAAGGTGCCATTTCACTTTATAGTCTTCAGGAATGCTAAATTGGGCCACCAAACGTGGCTATATCCCAGAAGTGTGTAAAGACACATGTGTGTGGGCACTGCAAGGTGGGCACCCAGATTGTCAGTTGCGCAAAGTATGCCAAGCCTCCTAGAGGAATTTAGGATTGGCTTGATAAAGGGGTAGCTCTGCCCAGAAACCCGTTGCCACACCCCCTGTGATGTCGTCATGATTCCGCCCTGGGAGTTTGTACTTCGTCCAGCTGATTGCTGATCTAGGACAAGACGCTGACCGTAGGAAACGCTTGTCCTGGCTATGGAGGGGCCACCATCTTGCTGGCCTGGATGCATGTGCTTTTTTGAAGTACATCAAAGCGAGGGCATATTTGTTTTCTATTTTCTATTTTAAGTTATCCCTAATAAATTTATTACGCTTAGGTGGTGGTGCTTTTGTCTCTCTCTTCTCTGTGCTTTAATGGTCCAGAAGTACATCGCCGTTCTGTGTGGGAGCCCCCTCTTTCCTGGCAGAGGCACTGGTTCCGTCACGGTGTCATATCTTTCCTGTCTAATTACAGCGCTCTGGAAATAGTCTCTTTCACAGCAAAAAAAACAAAACAAAAAAAAAAAACAACAGAAAAAAAAAGAATAAAATGAGTCATAACTTAGAAAAAATGGTTCTTGGACTTCTTGTGGACTGAAATATTGACTATTCGGAGAAATGGAAAGCATAAACACTTTAAGAGCCAGCGGAGTCACCGATTCTTCAGCTCCGCACATGTTCTCCCCACTGGGTTCACATCCGTGATCTGATGGATTTTTTCTACGGCTTTGGCGGGACTCTGGAGCTCGCCATCTGCTGCGGCTCTCGTGATGGCCACAAACGGCAGCTGGGCGACTCGTGTGAGTTTTATGAGAGCCACTTTAAGGATAAGTGATTGCGCAGCAGCTACGCGGCGCGCCGCGCAGAACGCTGCCTCCGACATGTGTGTGCGACTGCAAAATTAGGAAACGCCATTTGCGAAGAACGCATAAAAAACAACTTAATGCCATCGTTATTACCGGTCGTTAAATAAGCATCTGGCACGGTGTGATTGCTTGGGATGTTCCTTTCCAACATTATTATGAAAAAAGAAATTATCATCTGTTTTAATTGTTAAAAGATAATCAAATACTAACTTAAAGTAATATTAACCCCAAAAGCAAACATTTATTATATGGCAGCTCGCCAGTTTTTAGATGTGATGGCTGCATTCATTTTTTTTTTTTTTTAGGCTCTCTTTTCTTTATTTTCAGCTGTTGATCCAGCAAGCCTGTTGTTTTTTTTCAAAAGAACAAGCTCTCTTGCAGATGTATCAGTTACAGGGATGAGACAAACCATGCAACACTAATGGAGGTGCTTACAATGCAATGATCAGTTTTCTTTATTTACGTATTGTGACACATTGGGGTGTCTTAGCTCAATGGTAGTGCCAAAACAGTGAGCTTACTCCTCGCCAGATAAAGTTTTCAGGGCTTTCCTGTCCACTTTTATTTAACTGCCTCCCGCCTGCCGTTTTGTCAAATGACGTGCGGGCGGCGGCTCTATTGTTCTGGGACAACGTCATATCGGCTCTTTATCGAGACCGGTGGTGCGCTCTGTCCCTGGGACACGGCGCATCACCGATCTCAGTAAAGAGCTGATGTTGAGGCTCTTTTACCCATGTGATCAGCTGTGTCCAATCAAGGAAATGTCGATTATCGGCATTCCTCTCCTCACACTGACAGAGTGAGTGAGTGAGAGGAGAGCCGATCAGCGGCATTTCCTCACAGGGGAGATCTGCACAGATAATCGGGGCATTGATTATCAGCGCAGCCCCAACAGTGCCCAGCAGTGATGCCAGTCAGTACCGCCTTTCAGTGCCCATAAGTGCCACCTATCAATGCCCATCAGTGCTGCACATTAGTGTCTCCTCATCAATGCCCTTCAGTGCCGTCTCATCAGTCCCACCTCATCAGTGCCCATTGGTGCCGCCTATCAGTGCTGCATATTAGTGTCTCCTCATCAGAGCCCTTCAGTGCCGTCTCATCAGTGCCACCTCATCAGTGCCCATTAGTGCAGCCTATCTGTGACCATCAAGGCAGCCTCAGAAAAAGTATTATTTTACAAATTTTTATAACAGAAATAATCATCCACCAGGGTGGCCTGCTGCTGTGCTTATCCAGCTGGTTGGTGGGAACTTCTCTACTGCTATAGTTACTGGTCCCCAAGCCTGACCCCTGACTGTGACAACTGTACTTGATCTTAGGCCAAAAGACCGGGAAGTGATGGTTTCTGGACAAGGACTACGGCTGTGGCTATTGCTGGAATGAACAGTTGATGGTTTGGCACTGGGCTGGTTTTCTTTATCAGCCGTGACCTCGAGGATATAGCTGTCTAGAAAACTTATGTCTTTTGAAAACCAAATCCATGTAAGCTTTCTGGAATTGCATAGAGTATGTTAATACAATTGCAGTGTGTGTGTATGGAAATGTGTTATTTTTACTGATATATCACTTGCTGGTCTCTTTATACAATAGTATACGGAGTGTATTCTGTCCCTGAAGAAGAGCAACAAATTGATTGAAACGCGTTGGGTAATCAGTGCTCTCACTGGAATTGTGGAATTGGGTATCTCGTCAGTTGCAAATTAAATGCATGATAGACAGCTTATCTTTGTCTAGTTAGCAGGGTGACACTCGTGTTTCCAGAAGTCACCGACTGAATGTTTTTAAGAATGATGTTTATGTTAAACTTTATTTTTTTTTTTAATGACAGATTTTATTATCTGTATTTTTGTATGAATTATAGGGCCTAAAAAAAACCCACCCAATTTTTAGAATGCTTTTCTTGACTATTTGTATCATCAGTCTACAGTTGCTTTACCTTCTTTCACAGTACGCTTGGAGAGAAGACGGCTTCCTTTCAGATACAAGGAGTGCACACCTCTTGCGGGGGATAGCAGTATGCTGCAAAAAAAAAAAAAACAGGCGAATATTACATAAAAAACATAAAATATAATAATAAACAACTTGCAGTGAAAAAAAATGTTAGATCATGACAGACATAAAGAAAAAAAGTGCTCTGTGCCATTTGTAGGCTGCTTTTACACAGGTGGCCATGGAGGAGGTAAAAATAGGCTATTGAGCCATGTTTTTACTGCACACAAAGTGCGTCCCGCAGTGATAACCACAGGTAATCGATGGTTGTGCAGAGAGCTGTGCAGAGAGCCACGAATAACTGTGGCCACCAGCGACCTGTCATTATGGTGGACGTGGGCTGGTGGCCGCACCAATGAATCGCAGCTGCAGCAAACATCAGAGGTTACTTGCTGCTATAATTCACACCGGCCTAAATCACTGGTGTGACTGTAGCCTTATATTATGGTGTAGTGATTTTTATGCTGGGATGTACAGTATGTTATATAATATGTTGAGTTGTATGTTGTATAGTATAATGATTTGATTCTTGTATTATTATATTCTGGTGAGGTGATTCTGGTATTATTATCTTGAGATGTATGTTATACAGTATATGATGAGGTGATTATATATTATATTGAGGTCTACGGTATATGATGAGGTAATCATATATTATATTGAGGTGTATAGTATATAATGAGGTGATTATATATTATATTGAGGCGTGCAGTATATAATGAGGTGATTATATATTATATTGAGGTGTACAATATGTGATTATATACAGTATTATACTGAGGTGTATAGGATATGATGAGGTGATTATATATTATATTGAGGTGCATCACCTCAATATACACCATACACCTCAATATAATATATAATCACCTCATTATATACCATACACCTTAATATATAATCACTTCATCATATACCATACACCTCATTATAATATATAATCACCTCCTTATATACCGTACACCTCAATATAACAATTATATAATGAGGTGATTAAATAATTATATTGAGTTGTATGGTATATAATGGTGGTGATTATATATTATATTGAGGAGTATGTTATATGATGAGGTGATTATATATTATATTAAGGTGTATAGGATATAATGAGGTTATAATATTAAGGTGTATGCTGTATATAACGAGGTGATTATATATTATATTGAGGTGTATGGTATATGATGAGGTGATTATATTGAGGTGTACGGTATATAATGAGGTGATTATATATTATATTGAGGTGTACAGTATATAGTGAGGTGATTATATATTATATTGAGGTGAGCGGTATATGATGAGGTGATTATATTGAGGTGTATAGTATATAATGAGGTGATTATATATTATATCGAGGTGTACGGTATATAATGAGGTGATTATATATTATATTTAGGTGTACGGTATATTATGAGGTGATTATATATTAAATTGAGGTGTATAGGATATGATGAGGTGATTATATATTATATTGAGGTGCATCACCTCAATATACACCATACACCTCGATATAATATATAATCACCTCATTATATACCACACACCTTAATACATAATAACCTCATCATATACCATACACCTCATTATAATAAATAATCACCTCATTATATACCGTACACCTCAATATAACAACTATATAATGAGGTGATTAAATAATTATATTGAGGTGTATGGTATATGATGAGGTGATTATATATTATATTGAGGTGTATAGGATATAATGAGGTTATAATATTGAGGTGTATGCTGTATATAATGAGGTGATTATATATTATATTGAGGTGTATGGTATATAGGTAATATATTATATTGAGGTGTACTGTATATAATGAGGTGATTATATATTTTATTGAGGTGTACAGTATATAATGAGATGATTATATATTATATTGAGGTGAGTGGTATATGATGAGGTGGTTTTTTATTATATTGAGGTGTATATAGGATATATTTAGGTGTATATAGGGGTGTATATAGGATATAATGAGGAGTATATAGGATATAATGAGGGGTATAATGAGGAGTATATAGGATATAATGAGGGGTATAATGAGGAGTATATAGGATATAATGAGGTGTATATATTATAGGATATAATTAGGTGTATTTAGGATAAAATGAGGAGTATATATAGGATATAATGAGGTGTATATAGGATATAATATAATCATTATATAGGATATAATGAGGAGTATATAGGATATAATGAGGAGTTTATAGGATATATTGAGGAGTATATATAGGAAATGAGGAGTATATAGGATATAATGAGGAGTATACAGGATATAATGAGGACTGGAGTATACAGGCTATCAGGCTATAGTGAGGTGATTTCTCAGTTGTAGTACTCACAGTTGTCCAGTAGATGGCGGCGGTTCTCTCAGGTGATTTGTCTCCGGCCGCTCTCCGTAGTCTGGTTGCTCTTTGCCCGGTCGGGGCTGTCAGTGAGGTCGGTCGGTGTGTGTTAAGTCGTTCATGGCCTCTATCGGCTCTATTCAGATCCCCCGGCGGCTGCCGCTTCTCCTGACCCATGACGGGGTGCTCCTGCCCGGCTCCAGCATGCGGGTGAGTGTGGACTCTCCCGGTAATATGGATCTGGTGCGGAACCGGCTGCTGAGAGGAACCTCCCTGAAGAGCACCATCATCGGTGTGATCCCCAACACCCGGGACCCGAGCACCGACACCGAGGAGCTCCCCGCCCTGCACAGGTCAGTGTCCCCTCACAATGGGGGTGTGTCTGTCCCTTCTGGGGCCCCTGACATAGTGCCTGTCCCTTCTGGGGCCCCTGACATAGTGCCTGACTTCTTTTGGGCCCCCACTGATGTGCCTGTCCCCTCTGGGGCCCCTGACGTCTTTTGGGGGCCCCTGACATAGTGTCTGATGTCTTTTGGGCCCCCTGGTGATGTGCCCGTCCTTTATGGGGCCCCTGATGTCTTTTGGGGCCCCCAGTAATGTGCCTGCCCCTTCTGGGGCCCCTGATGTCTTTCTGGCGCTGTGAGGTCTGGCACCATGTCAGGGGCCCCAGAAGGGACGGGCACATCACCGAGGGCCCCAAAAGACGTCAGGCACTATGTCAGGGGCCCCATAGTGTGTAATAAATTATCCTCCGGATCCGTGTATTTCACATGTGTTCAGGTTTAGAGGGATGAGGTGGCAACTCCTAGGTAGAGCGCCGGTCCCTCCTTCGGACCCCCTGGGTAGAGCGCCGGTCCCTCCTTCGGACCCCCTGGGTAGAGCGCCGGTCCCCCGTGGGACCCCCTGGGTAGAGCGCCGGTCCCCCCGCGGGACCCCCCGGTCGGAGCGCCGGTCCCCCCGCGGGACCCCCGGGTCGGAGCGCCGGTCCCCCCGCGGGACCCCCGGGTCGGAGCGCCGGTCCCCCCGCGGGACCCCCGGGTCGGAGCGCCGGTCCCCCGCGGGACCCCCCGGTCGGAGCGCCGGTCCCCCGCGCGGGACCCCCCCGGTCGGAGCGCCGGTCCCCCGCGCGGGACCCCCCGGTCGGAGCGCCGGTCCCCCGCGCGGGACCCCCCGGTCGGAGCGCCGGTCCCCCGCGCGGGACCCCCCGGTCGGAGCGCCGGTCCCCCGCGCGGAGCGCCGGTCCCCCGCGCGGGACCCCCCGGTCGGAGCGCCGGTCCCCCGCGCGGGACCCCCCGGTCGGAGCGCCGGTCCCCCGCGCGGGACCCCCCGGTCGGAGCGCCGGTCCCCCGCGCGGGACCCCCCGGTCGGAGCGCCGGTCCCCCGGTCGGAGCGCCGGTCCCCCGCGCGGGACCCCCGGTCGGAGCGCCGGTCCCCCGCGCGGGACCCCCCGGTTAGAGTGCCGTACCCCCGGTTAGAGTGCCGTACCCCCCCGGTTAGAGCGCCGGTCCCCCGTGGGACCCCCCGGTTAGAGCGCCGGTCCCCCGTGGGACCCCCGGGTAGAGCGGCCGTGCCTTCTGGGGCCCCCCCCGGTGACATGGCTGTTCTTCTGGGGCCCCTGGCAATTTGCCTTTCAATTCTGGGCCCCCCAGTAAAGCGCCTGTTGTTGCTAAAATCTGTATTTTGTTGCTAGAAATTTACTTAGAAACCCTAGACATTATATAGATAGATCTATCTTTAGATATATATATATTTTTTTTTTTCAGAGACCCCAAAGAATAAAATGTTGCAATATTTTATGTCGCACTGTATTTGCTCGGCGCTCTTTCAAATGCAATTTTTTTTTTTTGGGGAAAGAATACACTTTAATGAATTAATAAAAAAAAAAAAACTAAACGGTAAAGTTAGCCTAATTTTTTTTTTTTTTTTTTTTATAATGTGAAGGATGATGTTACGCCGCGAGAATCGTGATCTTTATTCTAAGCAAAAAAAAAAAAAATCGTGATTCTCATTTTGGCCACAATCGTGCAGCTCTAACACACATCCAATAAAAAAAAAAGAAAGGAAAAAAAAAAAAAAAACAAACGTATTCATAAATTTAGGCCAATATGTATTCTGCTACATGTCTTTTGGTAAAAAAAGTTTGCGTGAAAGTTTTATATATATATATATATATATATATATATATATATATATATATATATATATATATATTATATATATATATTATAAATAATGGCGGTGATCAACGACTTCGGACTGTGATAGTATGGCGGGCAATCTGACTCTGGGGGGGAACTGACATCAGTAGTGACACTAATGCAGTGATAATACTATACACTGTCACTGTACTAATGACACTGGCTGGGAAGGGGTTAACCTCTAGGGGCAATCATGGGTTTAAATGTTTGCCTAACAATGTGTTGTGTGCTGATTTTTTTTTTTTAACTAAAGATCTCTTTGTTTCTTAGCCCCTCGTTCACATTGGAGTGATTCTATGTCTCTATCTCTTGTGCTCCCTGGCAGGATCGGAACAGCGGCACTAGCCGTGCAAGTCGTTGGCAGTAACTGGCCCAAACCGCACTACACCCTATTGGTCACCGGCCTGTGCCGATTTCAGATCACGGAGATTGTGAAAACCCAACCCTATCCAGTCGCTGAGGTGGAGCAACTCGATCGCTTGGAGGACTTGAGCACTAAAGAGGAGTTTAAAGAGGCCTTGGGGGATCTGTCCGAACAGTTCTATAAGTATGCTGTTCAGGTAGGTCATCACTGCACACATTTTTTCTTTCTTTTTTTCTTTTTTTATAAAAGGCATATCCAAAAACAGTGAATCTCCTCCCTTTTTTGTTGATGACCCCTCCCAAACTCCCGGAGTATTTTCTACAGGCAGTGCGCTTCAATTCAGACAAATAATTTCCCAGCACACTTACCAGCCAAAAAAACACACAGTTCAACCTCCTGCGCTGTGCAGTGTACCTCCTATACGATTGTCAGCTCTTTGCTTTGACGCTTTGAAAATGGAAAATGCACTTCCTCGCTGCCTTTCTACAGACTGGGGGATCCGAAGCACAAGATCAGTGGTTCTCA
The DNA here is from genome assembly GCA_037952925.1 of Lithobates clamitans. Lineage (NCBI taxonomy): Eukaryota > Metazoa > Chordata > Amphibia > Anura > Ranidae > Lithobates > Lithobates clamitans. Next base: position 213 of record JBBGZY010001701.1, on the reverse strand, counting down.
TCTCCTGTCCTCGGGGCCCATTAAGGCCCCTTTCACACTGGGGCGGTGGGGGCGTCGGCGGTACAACAGCGCTATTTTTAGCGCTGCTGTACCGTCGTTCTTGTAGCTGTATTCGGCCGCTAGCGGTGCGGTTTTAACCCCCGCTGGCGGCCGAAAAAGGGTTAAAACCGCTCGTACAGCGCGGCTATAGCTGCGGTATTGCCGCAGTATAGC